>JAKUCV010002316.1:18131-88985 GCA_028386065.3 Turnera subulata
GGTGAAATCCCTTTGTTTGTCATTTTGGAGAAGAGATCCAAAGCCTCAGCAACTTGCCCATCCTTGCAAAGGCTGTCAGTTACCGTGTTATAAGTCACTACATCCGGATTGCAACCTGCCTTTTCCATTCTTCGTAGCAAACCAACAGCAACATTGGTTTTCCCAATCTTGCACATGCCATTAACCACCGTATTATAAGTGTTTACATTGGGTTGGCAGCCATTGGCGACCATTTCGTCAAACAGCTCCACTGCCTGTGCGATTTTATCGGCCTTGCAAAGCCCATTAATTAAGGTGCCAAACGTAACAACATCAGGTTGCAAACCCAGCTTAATGATTTTGCCAAAAACAGAGAACCCAAAATCCACGCGACCCAAGTGGGAGAAGCCATTAGACAAAATGTTGAGAGTGTAAACACTGTGAGTGATACCTCGCAATTCCATTTGTTTGGACATGGCGATCACCGCCTCATGGTGTCCCATTCGGACAAGAGAAGACAAAAGTTGATTGAATTGGACAATAGAAGGCAAAGGATGCTTGTGAAGCATTCTATGGAAGGAAGCCAATGCATCATCCAGGTTACCATATGTGGGCTTTTGTCTTCCTCCACCGGAAGCAGAAGAATGCAGAGAAGAGATGAGATGCTTACCGGAAGCAGCAGTGAAAAGCCTTGAAGAAGATTTAGTGATGATACCCTTTTGACGAAGAACCAAGACCGAGGATTCGCTAAAACTGAACATCACTGTAAACACTTGCCTGTTTTCCAGCTCTTTAAGCTAAACTTTTTTTTTTTTTTTTAGGATATGTAGCAATAAATTTTGTGAATGTGATCCAATAAAACTCATTTTTTATCATATCCGAATTTATCTCGGATAAATATTATTTTGCCATAGTTTTTCTCTTTTGTTTGGCTACACTATGTTTTTCTTTAAACTAAACGTAATTTTGCTCAAGTTCAAAAAAAAAAATGTAATTTTTTTTTCGCTTTATTAGCTAAAACTGGACCCAAACACCTACCTTATAGTTATTGTTGCCGAACAGCACAAAGCTTCTTTCACTTAACTTGACTATGTTTGGTATCACTTGGAATCGGAATAGAAACGGAATTCTAATCATTTTGTTGTTTGGTATCACATGGAATCGGAATTGAAACCGAATTTGAATAATTTTGTTATTTGGTTGGCAATAATCTAAGACATAAGTACTAGAGTGACAATAATCTAAGACATAAATTCTAAAGCGTGGTTGTTTATGGTGAAACAAATTGAAATAAAATAGAATAGGGCTAGCTTCTACAGGAAAATGATGCTCATTAATTACAAATTTTTATTTCCTTTCTTAGTGGCATATTATGTGCTCCTAGGGCATAAGATAGAAAAACTCTAGTAATTTCCGGGACAAGTTGGAATTTCCTGACTGTAAAAGCGTGAAAAGACGATTATATCCCTAGGTTAATTTAGAACCCAAGGGAAACTGGAAGGGCATATAAGTCTTTTGATAGTCCATATTTTTTCTGCTCAATCATGCACACAGTAACCTCTATAATTTTGTTCAATCATGAAGAGTGGCCGGCACCTTTATGTCCTAATCTTGTTTGCCTCAAATAATTTTCCCTTCTTTTTCTGATTATAAAAACCATAACTCCCTGTCAAGCCATGCACACGAAACCTGCAAACAACTTTCAACTTAGCAAACTGCCTGCTCATTCTCTACACCCAGTATAGCAGCTACCCAGTTTCCATTTTTATTACTGTTATTATAAATTTAAAAAAAAAAGAGAAGAGAAAAGAACAACAACCAAAACGACGCAGCACCCCACCTTCTCTTCTTCTTCATCTCTTCTGGCTGCACCCACCGACCGCCACCGCCGCACCACCACCATCGCCTCCTCCTCCCTCGCACGTGGTCGCGCCGCCACCAGCAGCCCTTTCTCCTCCACTCTCTCCTCGCCGTGCCTTCACCCAACGACAGAGCCGAGCTCAAGTTCGACACCGGATCGCTCACCTCGCCTCTGCTCGCCGCCATCTTCACCGACAGTAACCAGCGCCGCCTTCCGTTCTTCCTCGCGTCGCGCCGCCAACAACCGTCCTCATCGCACGCTGCAACTACCGAGTTCAGTTCTGCCGAGTCGTCGGTGAGTTGACTCGCCGGTTGCAAGCTGGGGTGATGGCTTGCACTTGGTGTATTGAGTGGGCCTTTGTGCTTGGCCCAGGCCTTGTACTGGGTTAAGCTAAATAGGCCTGCTCATGAATTTATGGCTGGCCAGTTTGTTTAAATACCTATCTATACATAACTACACTTATATTAACAGTATTATAACTATAAAATAAATTGTAATGATAGTAATTCTATATATACATAAGAATATATATTCTGGAGGTACAAAAAAACAATAATGAGAAAAATAAATAATAATAATAATAATATTGCGGAAGAGTATATTATCAATGACATAAATTGGGTAAAAATAATATGTTAGGACCATACTATAAATGAATTACGGAAATAGATAATAATATGTTATGGACTGTGAAAAATATTTCCAAATAATATTTTGTACATAAGGATCTATAATCCAAAATATTAATTATGGTATAACGGTACCATATTAGATAAATGCATTCATATCATTTTGTTGTGCATTTATGTAATTGTATGTTAATACATCTAGGTGAAGAGAACGAGAACGTGGACTTGGAACCCGCGGGCGAAATTCCCGAGGAATTTATCAACCAAGGTGAGGACAAGTAATTATTAATATGCTACCCGTTATACCGAGTTGTGGTTTGTTGATATTTTGTCGTGTATGCCTTGTTGTGAATAATTCGTTGTTGTGAATGGTTGATGGATTGCGTACTGTGTTGTTGATGTAGTTGTTGTTGTTGAGGAATGGGTATGAAATTAGTTCCGTGAGTATTTGTGTTGTGATTAAAACTATCCATATGAGTTGAGTGGCAGAGTGCCTACTCGGGATAGGATATGAGGATTTAAATGACAGTGAGTAATAATAATGGTATCGCATAGACAGTAAGATAGTCACAGTTAAGTATTGGTACGGCCAGATGGTAGTCATCTTGAGATTTGTGTTATGATTTAATTTTTGAAAGGGAGGACTGCGGGACTCGGTTATTGTGATACTTTGTGATTTGTGATGTTATGGTTTAACAGGGAGTACCCTAGGGTTAGCTAACCTGGCTACCAGGTACAACCAACATTTAATTTTTTATAGGGACCCTGCTAATAAAATTTGGATAAGTCTAACAGGCTAGTTGTTAAGAAAGATAACCGGTGAGCGTAGGTTCGGTTAATGTTATGTCTTTGTCTTGTATTAATTCTTCTTGACAACTTGGTTATAATGGATGCTTGTATATAAATCATTACTTGTGGATCTTACCCGGTGAGCACTTCGGACTCACCCCTCACTACGTGACTCGGTCACGCAGATTGATTTGCTTTTAGTACAGGAACACGCCAGGCAAGCTGCGGCGTGCCCTCTGCCAGACCCGGATCCATTCTCCGCTGCATCTTTGATTTGTGGTGCGCTGTTGTTATTTTCAAGTCTTCCGCTGCTGTTGTCTGTCACTCTACTTCTGTTGTTGGTTGCTGATGAGACTACTTTTGTGGTACCCTTCGGGTTAACCAATGCACCAGCAGTGTTTGTGTGCCTAATGCACTTGGTCTTGAAAGAGTTCCTTGACAAGTTTGTTGTAGTTTTCAACGATGACATCCTTTTCTACTCGAAGGACAAGAAGGAACATGAGTAGCACCTAAGGATAGTTCTTCAAAGGCTACGGGAGAAGAAACTGTATGCCAAGTTCAGCAAGTGTGAATTTTGGCTTGGAGAAGTTTCCTTCCTCGGACATGTAGTAGGTGGAGATGGGATTAAGGTAGATCCCGCCAAAGTCAAAGCTGTTCTGGAGTAGGAGCCTCCTAAGAATGTGTCCGAAGTCAGAAGTTTTCTTGGCCTTGCAGGATATTATCGGAGATTCATTGAAGGTTTTTCCTTGATAGCCAGTCCCATGACGAAGCTGTTAAGGAAAGAACAACCCTTCATTTGGAATCCAGAATGTCAAAAGAGCTTCGAGGAGTTGAAAAAGAAGCTAACCAAAGCACCAGTATTAGCAGTACCCAAGTCAGGAGTAGAGTACGTGTTGTTCTGTGATGCTTCTGGTCATGGGTTAGGAGCTGTGCTTATGCAAGAAGGTCAGGTGATTACATATGCCTCTAGCTGTGATTCTGGCATTAAAGATTTGAAGACACTACCTATTTGGAGAGAAGTGCCGGATCTTCACCGACCACAAAAGTCTCAAGTACATCATGACTCAGAAAGAGCTCAACTTACGACAAAGACGTTGGGTTGAGCTATTGAATGATTATGATTGTACTATCGAGTACCACCCTGGAAAGGCTAATGTAGTAACCGATGCCTTGAGTCGGAGACAGCCAGACGAAGCCTCCACTACTTACTCGATGTTCGCACTCATCGAGTTAAGGAAGTTGGGAGCTGACCTAAAAATTGATGATACAGGAGCCTTGATAGCACACATGAATATCAAGTCCAACCTGAGAGGATGGATTGTGAAATTACAAGATGGAGATTCAGACCTTGTCAAGCTAAAAGAAGGAGTACGTAGCGGCAAAGAAGATAAGTTTCGCATAGCAGAAGATGGAGCGTTGATGATTGGAAAACAGCTTTGTGTACCCAAAGTCGGAGACCTGTGTAGCCAGATTCTGGAAGAAGGACATATGACCCCGTATGCTATGCATCCAGGAAGTACCAAGATGTATCATAATCTAAGGAGCCATTATTGGTGGCCTCGTATGAAGAAGGATGTGGAAGAATACGTCGCGAAATGCATCACCTGTCAACAAGTGAAAGCGGAGCACCAAGCACAGCTGGAAAGATGAGATCTCTCACAATACCAGAATGGAAGTGGGAGATGATCACGATGGACTTCGTGATAGGGTTACCGATGACTCAAAGGAAGCATGATGCCATTTGGGTCATTGTCGACCGTTTGACCAAGACCGCTCATTTTCTTCCTATCCGCCAAACCGATACCATGGACACTTTGGCGAGAAAATATGTTGCCGAGATTTTGAGACTGCATGGTATACCCAAGTCTATATTGTCTGATCGAGATCTGAGGTTTACCTTTCGATTTTGGAAGAGTCTACAAGAAGCACTTGGTACTAAGTTGAGCTTTAGTACTGCCTTCCATCCACAGATGGAAGGACAGTCTGAAAGGACTATCCAGACTCTGAAAGATATGCTCAGAGCTTGTGCACTCAACTTTAGTGGAAGTTGGGACAAGTATCTACCTTTGGCGGACTTTGCATAAAATAATGGTTATCATTCTAGTATTGGTATGCCGCCCTTCGAAGCCCTCTACAGAAGGAAGTGTAGAAGTCCCGTTTGCTGGGATGAAGAAGGACTTTGATTGATCGTTGGTCCGGATTTGGTCAAACAAACAGTTGATAAAATCCAGACAGTTAAACAGTGCATGAGAGCCGCACAGGATAGACAGAAGAGTTATGCAGATAAACACCGACGAGAGATGGAGTATCAAGTTGGTGAAAAAGTTTTCCTCCGAGTTGCGCCATGGAAAGGCGTAATCAGGTTCGAGAAGAAAGGAAAGTTAAGCCCAAGATACATTGGACCTTATATGAGATTGTGGAAAAGGTCGGACCCTTGGCGTACAGGTTGGCTTTACATGAAGAGTTATCACGCATTCATAACGTGTTCCACGTCTCGATGCTAAGGAGGTACCGATCTGATCCAAGTCATATAGTGACACCGGCAGAAGTTGAGGTAGCAGAGGATCTGACATATACAGAAGTTCCGGAGAAGATTCTTGCACGGGAAGTACGTCAGCTAAGGAAACGCACCATTCCCATGGTAAAAGTCAAGTGGAGTAAGCATTCAGCTAATGATTCTATATGGGAAGTGGAAGAGCACATGCGAGGCTGTACCCGCATCTTTTTGAAGAATCGGGATCGAATTTCGGGGACGAAATTCCTTAAGGGGGGAAGGCTGCAACAGCCTAGGTAAAATTTTACGTTTTACTGCGACAGTAATTCTTTGCACAGTGATTTACCGTGAGAAATTAACCTTTGGTAATTATTTCATGGTAAACCGAGCATCAGATTCTAATTTCGAGTCTCATTTCATACCCCGGATATTTTTGCAGAATTTCCGGGACAAGTTGGAATTTCCGGAATGGTAAAAGCATGAAAAGACAATTATACCCCTAGGTTAATTTAGAACCCAAGGGAAACTGGAAGGGCATATAAGTCTTTTGATAGTCCAGATTTTTTCTGCTCAATCATGCACACAGTAACCTCTATAATTTTGTTCAATCATGAAGAGTGGTCGGCACCTTTATGTCCTAATCTTTTTGCCTCAAATAATTTTCCCTTCTTTTTCTGATTATAAAAACCATAACTCCCTGTCAAGCCACGCACACGAAACCTGCAAATAACTTTCAACTTAGCAAACTGCCTGCTCATTCTCTGCACCCAGTATAGCAGCTACCTAGTTTCCATTTTCATTACTGTTATTAAAAATTAAAAAAAAATGAGAAGAGAAAAGAAACAACAACCAAAACGACGCAGCACCCCACCTTCTCTTCTTCTTCATCTCTTCTGGCTGCACCCACCGACCGCCACCGCCGCACCACCACCATCGCCTCCTCCTCCCTCGCACGCGGTCGCGCCGCCACCAGCAGCCCTTTCTCCTCCACTCTCTCCTCGCCGTGCCTTCACCCGACGACGGAGCTGAGCTCAAGTTCGACACCGGATCGCTCACCTCGCCTCTGCTCGCCGCCGTCTTCGCCGACAGTAACCAGCGCCGCCTTCCGTTCTTCCTCTCGTCGCGCCGCCAGCAGCTGTCCTCATCGCACGTTGCTACTACCGAGTTCAGTTCTGCCGAGTCGTCGGTGAGTTGACTCGCCGGTTGCAAGCTGGGCTGATGGCCTGCACTTGGTGTATTGAGTGGGCCTTTGTGCTGGGCCCAGGCCTTGTACTGGGTTAAGCTAAATAGGCCTGCTCATGAATTTGTGGCTGGCCAGTTTGTTTAAATACCTATCTATACATAACTAGACTTATATTAACGGTATTATAACTATAAAATAAATTATAATGATAGTAATTCTATATATAGATAAGAATATATATTCTGGAGGTACAAAAAAACAATAATGAGAAAAATAAATAATAATAATAATATTGCGGAAGAATATATTATCAATGACATAATTTGGGTAAAAATAATAATTATGTTAGGACCATACTATAAATGAATTACGGAAATAGATAATAATATGTTATGGACCGTGAAAAATATTTCCAAATAATATTTTGTACATAAGGATCTATAATCCAAAATATTAGTTATGGTATAACGGTACCATATTAGATAAATGCATGCATATCATTTTGTTGTGCATTTATGTGATTGTATGTTAATACATCTAGGTGAAGAGAACGAGAACGTGGACTTGGAACCCGCGGGCGAAATTCCCGAGGAATTTATCAACTAAGGTGAGGACAAGTAATTATTAATATGCTGCCCGTTATACCGAGTTGTGGTTTGTTGATATTTTGTCGTGTATGCCTTGTTGTGAATAATTCGTTGTGACTGTGAATGGTTGATGGATTGTGTATTGTGTTGTTGATGTAGTTGTTGTTGTTGAGGAATGGATATGAAATGAGTTCCATGAGTATCTTTGTTGTGATTAAAACTATCCAGATGTGTTGAGTGGCAGAGTGCCTACTCGGGATAGGATATGAGGATTTAAATGACAGAGAGTAATAATAATGGTATCACCTAGATAGTTAGATAGTCACAGTTAAGTGTTGGTACGGCCAGATGGTAGTCATCTTGAGATTTTTGTTATGATTTAATTTTTGAAAAGGAGGGCTGCGGGACTCCTAGCCGAGGGCTGCGGGACTCGGTTATTGTGATACTTTGTGATTTGTGATGTTATGGTCTAACGGGGAGTACCCTGGGGTTAGCTAACCTAGCTACTAGGCACGGCCAACATTTAATTTGTGATAGGGGCCCTGCTAATAAAATTTGGATAAGTCTAACAGGCTAGTTGTTAAGAAAGATAACTGGTGAGCGTAGGTTTGGTTAATGTTATGTCTTTGTCTTGTATTAATTGTTCTTGACAACTTGGTTATAATGGATGCTTGTATATAAATCATTACTTGTGGATTTTACCCGGTGAGCACTTCGGACTCACCCCTCACTACGTGACTCAGTCACGTAGATTGATTTGCTTTTAGTGTAGAAACGCGCCAGGCAAGCTGCGGCGTACCCTCTGCCGGACCCGGATCCATACTCCGCTGCTTCTTTGATTTGTGGTGTGCTGTTGTTATTTTCAAGTCTTCCGCTGCTGTTGTGTGTCACTCTGCTTCTGTTGTTGGTTGCTGATGAGACTGCTTTTGTAATAATTGTCCCCGTGCTCGGGTGACGTGTGTGGTTTGCTATATTAAGCTATGTTTTGGTTTGTCTTTATTGTATGACTTGGTTGTTATTATTCCAGTAATAATTAGATGGCCACGTGTTTACTGTGAAAAATGGTAAATACGGGTCAGGTTGTTTCACATAAAGTCCAAAGTAGAAATTTGAACATTAAATAACATAAGTTATCATGTAGAAATAGGAAAAAAAAAACATTTTCGTGTTTTTGTAATGGAAACACGACCTGCCAGATCATGGGTTTCTCTAGTCAATGTCGTTAAACTTGGACCAGAAGTTGACCCAGTCAGGTCGTGGTTTTCTCTGGTAAATAGTGGTCCAACCTAGGTTCAATTGGAAATTTACAAAAGAATTATGAATTTAAAACCCTTCGGGTCACGGTTAACCAGATTCAACCACCTGGGCCGATCCGGGTTTGACAATACTGTTTCTAGTTAAGCAACCGGGTCAAGCAATTTGGTCACTCACATATGCGGTCTAACTATGTTAAACACTCAAATTGGGTTTCGGGTCATAGGGGTCGAATTTGGACCATTCTGCACGGTTTTGATAACTATGCCTGAGCTATAGCTCATTAATAATAATTAACCTGTTGGATTCAATGAGAGTTCCAACCGTCTCTTCATGATGGATAATCTATAAATATCACTATCAACACTCTTCGAGCTTAATGATGTGCCTTGACCCTGAACACAAAACCTCCATCCCATTAGGTTGAGATTTCTAATCTCACGGAGTGTCCCTTCATAATATAAACACCATTGTAAACACACTCAAGCCGGATGATTTACCCTGAACCTAAACGTAAAACCTGCCTTTAATCTAAACTTCTATTCAACCAAGATTTTTTTTTTTTCTCATGTTATCCTTATATATACATATTTTAGCTCTTATTTCAGAAATATCCTCCACTTGTCAATCCATCTTTTATATCCTTAGCATAAAATTGGTTTCTAGTTTACTCCTATATTTAAAAAATTAAGTAAAACTTATTATACATGTTAATTAAAATAGTTGTTAAACTATATTGCTTTCTCTTCGATTCTTACGTTGATCGATCCTGAACCCTAAACCTATATGCTTGTACATTAATTTGTTTTGCAGTGATATTGTAGGAAGAAACAAATAATAATGAAGAGCAAAAAGAACTTTAACTATTATTTGTATATCAGTTCTTTTACATGATTTTTGATCGTTAAATGTAACGATGGTTTTTTTAAAAAAAAAAATAAGATACCTTACTTGTAAATCCATTTTTTTGTTATCCACAAAAAATGCAAAAAAAAAAACATTTTTTTTGTTGGTTTGAATTTTGCTGTGTAGGGCTTGGCTTGGCTACGATTTTTATGAATGGTGTCGTTTGTCCAACTTGTAGACGCATCCGGCTGTTGCAATGACAAGTTTTTCACGTAACGTGATGTTGCATAGCTTTGTTGCACGCGAAGGCCCGGGACTGATGATTTGGCGTACGTGCTTTAAGCGATTCTGGGACTCTATCATATCATGCTCCACGGATGGCATCTGCAGGGTTATGGGATCTCTCTAGTGGAACCAAGCTGCGGGCCATCACATTTTCCATGCCCAATCTCTAGTGTCATTTTGGACCCAACCGACAAAGACGTCTATGCTGCAGGATCAGATGGCTTGATTTACAAGGCAGTTCTCAAGGTTGTCAGCAGAAGAGAGGAAGCTAGACGGGTTCGCGAATTGACTAAAACATGGTCACATCAGAAGCAGGGATTCTATTACTGGTGGTGTTGGTGAATGAGGGCAAGAGAATTTGCTATTTGCTGCCGAGGATGGGGAGACTGATAGAGGGCAAGTTGCTATGGTTATTGGCAAAAACGTGGAGAGCATTAGTTACCTGCTGGTGGCAAATGGGATGATGGGTGATCATGTCAAATTAGGGCCTGGGGTTAAAGTGTGCGGAGAGGTAGATGCAGGTTGTGGTGACCGTGTGGGAACATCCTATAAGCAGATTAGCCGGTCGGCTGAAGACTTGACGGCCCGGCTGGGTAGATGTTTTAGCAGTGGTATCCAGGGAAAGAAGCAGAGCTATTGATATCCTGGAGTCTGCAATTGGGTGTGCGAGAAGCTCCTGGAACTCATTGTGAAGGAAGTCAAGGGAAGCAGTAGCAAGAACTGTGAAAACAGGAAAGTTAGCATATGAAACACTTCCAGCATTATTGTGAAATTAACAAGCTATGAATAGCTAGAATGCCAAATGGTATATGTTTGATATGAGAACTAGCAAATTGAAAGGATCGTATAAAGAATGTCACCCAAGCATGTTTGTAAGCATTGGCCACAATTTCCAAGAGCATCCTTGGACAGCTTAAAGAACAATCAACATGGACAAACTAACAGAATCAGTACAAACCAAACATTTCGTCCAGAAGTTGCTTTTGCATTGTCAGGCTTCTTGATTTTATTAATCAATATCTGGTGCCCTTGGTCTTCCGGGCCAATTACAAGTAATGAGTTACTTGAAGTTTCTGGTTTTAATTGAAGCAATCAACACCTAATTGCAGCCTTCTTTCTGCGAGAGGAACCTTACACAACCTGCAGTCTTACATTGAGCCCCTATAATACCGCATATAAACTTTGGTGGTTTTTTTTTTTTTTTTCTACCAAGGATGCCAATTTCACGATCAAATTGGCATATTGGCTTCATTTTAATTACAGAGAGATGGTGTTAAAGCTGGAAGGCTCTTCTTCGGTGCCATTACTTACTGAATTAGACGAATTCGTGAGAGCTTCCAATTCATAACAAGGTAGATTTTTTTCTTCCATGATATTACTCCAGCAAGAGTAGATTTGTTGTGAAGAAAAGTAACTTGGGAAGCATTATACGCTGTCTGTGGTTATTCTCTTATTCTTCATTGAATTCGAAGGTATGGTTTTTACAGTTGTTGAATGGACAGTTGCGGAGCAGGCTTGAGGGAGTACAACATTCAGCAACCACCTAGGCCCCCGGCATTTTGCATAAGAAAGATAACCAATCCAGAATCTGATATCAAGGTTTGTAGAAGCTAGCTGAATGTTGTACTCTCGTTATCCATATGCAGATATGATAAATTGAATGTATGCAACTTACAAAAGGCTCATAACCAAAGTATTGTGGAACACGTTTCAAATTCAAACGGAGTGAAAATACAAAAGATTAATAGTAGGAAATAATCTCACCAGATTGTGGAAATAGAAGGCATAAACTGCCTCCAAAGCTACTACGAGAACAGAAGCCAAGCAAATAAAGCAAAGATTCAGTAGAAAAGAAGCCAAAGAGGATTAACAAATCTCCAGTTTGGCTTCCTACAATCGTACTCACCATTCAAGCCAGTAACCAACACCATCCTCCCCTGATTCTGATGTGTTCACTGATGGATCCGCTTGACAATTTGAGGGTTGACTTACGACGGAAAACAAGCCAGAATCACAGTGGTCTCACCTCGTTTTCCTTTCTTGAAGGAGGATTAAAAGTGGTGGTCAACTTCCGCCAAATTGTAGGTAGAGGCTGTGGATCGATGTATATCCACAAGCTATGGCAGAATCAGGGAAGTTTTGCAGCATTGTTGATTCACACATTACTAGCAGAAAACCAAAGCATGTTCATACAAGCATTGTAAGGATCAAATTTGTTTCTCTTAACATACTATAATCAATTGCACTGTTGACCAGAATAGTCCAAGGAAAGTGAAAAATAACACCAAAATAAATAAGTTACGTTGTTATGAGAAAAACAAAAAAAGATGTACGGTTCTACAACAAATGTAATGGAGCAAATTATGGCAAGAAGAAAGCTGGAACATCAGGGAAACAGGATATCAAATTGATTGTACAAGGACAGGAAACTAGAGGAACAAGCATGCAATTGATACAAGGAAGCAAAGCCAAAGTGAACGAAAGGAGCCAGATCGACAGCAAAGTAATTTTGTAATATCAAGGAACAATTGTGCAGAAGTTACATCCTAACTGTAGCATATGAAACTGTATAACGGAGCGGAAAGAGTGAATTGAAGTTTTATTAACATGAAAGTCTGAACACACGAGAATGGGCTAAGAGTCTTACAGCAACAGTTGTACAAGCATGAGGTATAGCATCATGTAATGATGAAAAGATGTAAATGGCAGAGGAAGGAACAATGTGTGGAAACAACAATTCAAAGTCCTCTTCCTCTTGGATAGCAGTCTAATTGTTCTACACAATAGGGAACTATTTGGCCCCATCTTGTTTGGATAAATTCATAAAAGGGGAGGGAGAGGAATAATAGGTAATATTTACAAATTAGCATATATATTTTTGAATTATAAATTATGTTTTCAGAACAGGCGAGGCAAATAATAGAATTTAAAAATCATGATTTATTTCTAAAATAGCTTGCACCTCCATTCCTTCGGATCCGTAGGGAGACATTTTAAAGGGAATGGAGGTCAAAAATTTCCCTTCCCCTCTATTAAAGTTTCATCCCAAACAAGGTTAAATCAAAATTTCCCTCCCATCCCCTCGATTCCCTTCCTATCCAAAACAAGGCATGATGCAGGATGCTCAATTGGAAGCTAAATATAGAGCTTAGAGCATACAGAGTCTGGGACAACCAAGCTTGTTGCTACTTAAATCAAACAGACAATTCTAAAACTGTGGACACAGAAACAGAAAACAAAAAGGAACATACACCACCGAGGGGATTTACGATAAGAAAATATACTTGAGCAAAGAAGTCCAAATGGACATCACGCTTTATACAACAACTGTACGACCTGGGACATGAACGATCCTTCATACTGAGAATATGCAAGAACTAAGAAAAGCTTAAAGCTTACCACAGAGATCCAGTGTGATGCTAGTGCATCTACTAAATTATCTTCACTTCTTACAGCCATTGCTATCATCTTCAGCAGAACCGAGTAATTTCTTCAAAAGGAGACTGTCATCATTAGATGACAGACGTAGCACCAGCTCTGTGGTGGTGGCATCAGCTGAGAATCCGCAATCTACCATTTCATTGATGAGTTGAACTGCCCTTGATATATCCTTCTCTCGAAGCAATCCTTGTATCATCACGTTGTAGCAGCAACTATTCAGTGAGTAACCATCCTTTTCCAGTTTTGTAAAGAGTTTATATGCTTCACAAAGAAATCCTCCCTTGTAAAGCCCATTGATCATTATACTACATGTCCAGGCATCTGGTTGCACGCCTTTCAGAGACAGAGAGTTAAACAGTTCCCTTGCATGTTTAATATTTCCGGAACTGCACATACCACCAATGAGGATAGTATATATCACTATAGTGGGCTTCAATGAATGCTTTTTCATAGTTTGAAAAAGTGTTAATGCCTCATCAACACGCCCCTGCTTGCATAAGCCATCTAGCATAGTGGCATAAGTAACTGAATCCGGGGTTGGGCCATTTGCATTCATGTCCTCGAAAAGCTTTTCCGCTGCGCTATGTCTCCCTGCCTGTGATAAGCCACATAAAAGAGTATTGCAAGTAACAATGTCGGGAACCAAACCTTTATCAGATATTTTGTGAAAAAGTTGTCTAGC
The DNA here is from genome assembly GCA_028386065.3 of Turnera subulata. Lineage (NCBI taxonomy): Eukaryota > Viridiplantae > Streptophyta > Magnoliopsida > Malpighiales > Passifloraceae > Turnera > Turnera subulata. The sequence continues at coordinate 32,162 of JAKUCV010002316.1, forward strand.
CTCATCCATCTTTTGTATCTTACAGTATCCGTTAATGAGGATGTTGAAACTGTGAATATCCGGTCTGCAACCCTTGTCTATCATCTCATCAAACACTTCTCTAGCTTTATCCATTTCCTTTCCTAAACAATATCCATCCATCAGTGAATTGTATGTGATAACATCAGGCTGTATACCCAACTGAGACATTGTTTTGAGCAAAGAATGAGCCTCTGGAGCCATGCCTTCTTTGCAAAGAGCATCAACCAATATATTGAAGGTGATCACCGTAGGTGTAATATTCAAAGCCGGCATTTCAGAGAGCAAAGTAGAAGCTTGGTTCCATTGTCCCAAATTGCAAAGAGCATGAATCAAGCAGCTGTAAGTGACAACATCGGGTGAAATCCCTTTATGTGTCATTTTGGAGAAGAGATCCCAACGGCATTTCATTTCATAGGCTTATTTGTTTTTTTTCCGGTGGGGGTGAGGGTGGGGCGCGCTTTGATGATTGTGTGGGCTGAAATGTCTACTCTGCATTTGACGAGTAGGTCTAGCCCATACTTACTCATGTTTTCTACGCCTTTGGAACATGAACTATACAATACAAGCGGCTTGTGTGGGCTGAAGTGTTTGCCCTCATGAACACTGAACTGTCTAAGTTGTGGGTGCGCACTCATTTTGCAAAATATTGGAAGATAGTGAATGGTAAATTAGTGATGAAATCTTCAGGTGACAGTTCTTATTTGTGGAGGAGTTTGAAGAAAATATGGAGTGTGCTTGGAGATAGCTTAAAATGGGAAGTAGCTAACGGAGAGCAAGTTCTTTTCTGGAAGGACAATTGGGATGATGGACTGGGGCTAATTTGGGGAGTTTTATAAAAACAATATGGCTTTGGTTCCTTTAAATTTCCTGTGTCATTTTTTAGGATCGTAAACAATGAATTTATATAGCTAAGTACACAACATGCTTCCATCTTTTGTCTTTTGAACGTATGTTTAAGTGATACATGTGACTATATGTTTAGACATTAGATATACTTGAGGAGTAGCCGGGTAGAATGCTAGCTTCTAAATGATTCTAGGTGAGGACTCATAAGCCTTGGTATGTCGTTACTGCCTACGATACTTGAGCTAATGGTCTTTGTGAATGTTGTGATAATCCTTGAAAAGCTGTGATCTATGTGTGTATGTATGCTTGTGATGCTGCCTGTTGTTGGCTTGGTTGTATGCCACCTGTTACATGGTTGTTTGCCGCTTATTAGCCTACATGTGTTCTTGATGATAACATGATGGTGGTGCTATGATATGATAATGCATTGTGTACCGTCTTATGTTCTCCGGGCCAACGGCTGTATTGTGAGTGTGGAATATTGGTATACGCGATGAGTACATGAAAACAAAACTTCCACATGATGTACATAGCAGTAATGCTAGGTTAATAACTAAACAAGAATAAATACTACTATGGGGTCATTGACCGATAGCACCTATCGGGGAAGAGGGTACCCCTCAGGTCCTGTAATATCAGTAAGATGTACTCACAGAGACAACGACGAAGGGATAGACGGGTATGCCCCTTGATTAGTACGCTAATGAGAGTATCTCTCATAGAGCCGGTGCCTTGGGGATCATCGGGTGCGCCCCTTGGTTCTTTGTTATTATTATTTATTCATTTGGTGAGAGCACCCCTCACAAAGTCGGCGACTTGGGGATTGTCAGGTGTGCCTCAAGGTTTGTATTATAATGTATTCCTTCAAGAGAGCACCCCTCCTAGAGCTGTCGGCTACTTGGTTACTAGTGGTTATCCTTTTATCAGAACTTACCCACTCCGATGTGTATATGCATGTATATTATATATGTGGGCATATGCCCTGTGAGACTGGCTAGTCGCTACCGAGATGATTTTAAAACACACAGTAGGGAGCCCTAAATAATAGTTTAAACTAAATGATTCGAAATAACATACGAACACTACAATATATCATAATCGAAATTTTGGTGACGTGATGTGTTTGTTATGTTTCGATGTGTTCGTAGTTGATTTGTATATGTATATATCCTAATTTATTTGTTTTATAGTGAGACATGTAGTTGGTCTCACCCCTCACGTCTTTACACAGGTTAACTGATCGTCGGTCAGGAGTGCGGATTAGCAGGTAGCGGTGTTTTCCTCCTACTCGGGTTGGATCCATAGAGTCATTGCATACATGTTTCCATCTATGTACTTGTCTTCCACTGCATACTTATATTGTACTCATTATATTGTGTTAATTGTATAACTAGTTAACAATGCTGTTGTGGCAAGTGTTGTCGGTATTTAGAAGTTGGGCTTGCTTGAGCCGGTTTTTGGATGATATAATTGTGTAAATTCTGGCATGATTTATTGATTTCTTGGTTCATTATGTTGTTTGTATCATGTACCCGGTGCAAAAGGATAATTTGATCATTTTATATGTTATAATTAATTAAATTGGTCATTTTGAGTTACGGGCATCTCAAGTTTTTTTTTATAAGACCAAATAGTAAGGATATTCAAAACAATTTCATATGTCTTTTGGTTTTCGTCTTAAAATTTCTTGTTTTATTTTTGTTATATGCTTTTGATGGTGGAGGAGAGGGAAGAGTACAAGAGGGTGAGTTCTTTGATTTACTTTCTCAACCAGAGGGAGAGAGGAAGTCTCCACTCCTAGAATATTAAGATTTTTTTTTTTCCGGGAAGAATAACCAAACAAATCCGTCATCATAAGATTTTGATTAGTTTTTATTTTTTTAACCTGCCATGTCAGCTTTAGGTAACGGTAAGTGAACTTAGGACTCGAATAAAGTCCATATTAACCGTTTAGGACTTGATTGGCCTAGTAGTGAAAGTTTTTTTTTTTTTTGAACGGTGGATAATATATATTTATATGAAATCAACCAAACATGCAATCCATGTACAAAATATCTCTCAACTGTGAGGGTGGGGTATTAAGCCAGTGAGGAGGACACTGATTCTTCCTCACTGCCTTAGCAATCCAGACAGTAACTCTATTGGTTAATCTGGAAACAATCTAACAGAGACATAATTCAAGTGCAATGATATAGACTGTATATCTTCAATTACTGGCTTTCCAAAAACATGCCGTTGAGCTAAATTGTTGATTGCCATCGCAACTAATTTGGAGTCGGTTTCAATCTCCACCTGTGTGAAGTCCCTTGCCTTAGCAAAAAGAACAGCCTCTCGAACCGCTTCTGCCTCAGCTGCAAAAGCGGACATGCTCTTCTTTACAAGAGCCACACCATCTATCAGCTTGCCTTGATTGTCTCTGCATACAATTCCAATACCAGCCTGCTCCTTTGAACTTCCCCAGCTTGCATCCACATTGATTTTGATTACATCCTGGGACGGCTTTGTCCAATTCTCATGGCTTGTGGGTTGTTCATGATTCAGATTGCTTGCCTCCTGAAGAAAAGGTAGAGAGAGCCTACTACCACTATAATCAGATTCTTTAATCCTGCATAGAGTTGCATGAGGATTAGGACTTGTATTAGTAAAAAAACTATTATTACGGGTGCACCAAATGTGCCACAAAGTATATGCAGTATCAATAAAAAAGGATGAGCCAGCCTTTGTATAATTCAGCGTGTCCATCCACCATTGCACAAAATTAACAAAAGAATTAGGCTGCAGCCTTATACCAATATTTGAACCAAACCAAGTCAGCCTAGCATGTTCACAAAAAAACAAACAGTGCTCAATAGTTTCTACTTCTTCTCCCTCACAAAAAGGACAAAATGGATTGTTCCTTAACTTCCTCTTAAATAAATTTAAGTTAACAGCCAATGCATTCCATGCGATTCTCCACAAAAAATTTGCTACCTTTGGGATTATTTTGACACTCCATAATAAATTCCAAAAGGCAGCCATATTGGCCGAACTACTGGGATCTGAATTGAGCCTTGACTTGAACGCATTCTCCACTAAAAGCCTATAACCTGATTTAACTTCATATACTCCCTGTCTAGAAAAATTCCAAACCCAGCTATCCTTCACACTCTTTCCTATTGCCATAGACTCAATAAGTTCTCTATCCTGCCTATTAAAATAATTCCTCAAGATCTCCAACTTCCAGCGATTAACCACAGGATTAATCAAATCTGATACAAAGTATGGAGTGGAACTAGAATTAGAAATGTGGGATGGTTCATGTTTAAAGTTTGGAGGTTTGGGTAACCATGGGTCCACCCATATCCTAGTTGACTGACCATCCCCGATATTTCTTCTTAGACCCAAATTTAAAACCTCTTTCCCTTTAAGAATACTATTCCACACCCAAGAGGACCTACTTCCTTGCTTAGCTCTTAAAAAATCTGTCCGTATAAAATATTTTCCTCTAAGAATCTGTACCCAGAAAGCGTCAGGTTCATTTAGAATTCTCCAACCTAACTTTGCAAGCAAAGCTAAGTTGAATAATTCAAAATCCTTGAATCCAAGCCCCCCTTATGATTTTGGAGAGACTAAGATCTCTTTCCGGATCCGGTGAATCTTATTTTGGGAAATATCTTGAGACCAGAAGAATTTAATAGCTAAACTTAGGAGGTCCTTACATACAGTCTTTGGCAATTTAATTACGGACCTTATATAGCTAGGCACTGCAGAGAGAACAGCCTTAATCAAGACCTCTCTCCCAGCAGGAGTGAGCAGTTTTTGCTTCCAAGCACAGACCTTTTGTTCCATCCTCTTTTTTAAAAAATTAAGCATTTGTACTTTGGACTTACCCCAGAAAGTTGGGAAGCCGAGGTAACTGTCCTTCATGGAGGCAGACTTGATTCCCATGAACTCTTCAATTTCAGCACGCATTTCTCGGGTAACATTTGCGCTGAAGTATAGTGCAGACTTATCATAGTTGAGACCCAATCCAGATGCTTTGCTATATTTTTTCATAAGGCGCATCACCACTCTTGCTTGAGAAGTTGTAGCTTCTGTAAACAAACAAGTGTCATCAGCATAGAAAGCATGACTTAGTAATGGACAACATCTTGCCATACGCATTCATGAGAAATTTTTTTCATCTACACTTTTTGTGATTAAATGTACCAACACATCTGAGGCCATAATGAAGAGATAAGGAGACAAGGGGTCTCCTTGTCTCAAATCTCAATCCCCTCTTTGGGGAAAAAAATCTTGTAGGAGCTCCATTTATGAGCACAGCATATTTCACAGTGGTCACACATTGCATAAGCAAGTGGACTACTTTGGGATCAAAACCCAACCGTAAGAGGACCTCCTTGCCCCAATCTAAACAATCAAGTAAATGACATATTTAAGATCCGTACTATTTTAAAAATACTCGTTGGGGATTTGTACTATTTTTTTTCCTCTTTAAGGGTCTGTACTCCTATTTTTAGTCCCTTTTAGGGGTCCCGGGCAGTCCGCCGATGATGTGGACTGCCCGGCTCAGGGGTGAACTATCAGGTTAACCAAAGCCCAAAATTCCCATTCTGTTACAAAGAAATTAAAAATCTTCAATTCTTTATTCTCCCACGGCACTCATGATTACAAAGAAACCTAAAATCCCTAGTTCCTTGAGTCAATCCCTAAATCCCTATTTTCTAAAGCCAATCCTTAACTCCAAAATTTGCATGGGTGAGGAGGAGGATGCAGTGGCGGTGCATCCTCGCCATAGCCTGCGCAATGATGCGGAGCATCTGGAGCCCCGATGGATGAGTCATCGCAGTCACCGACGTCAGAGGCGGGATCGAACGGGAGAGGATGGGCATTGTTGTTGATATTTTTTTCTTCCTAAGGAGAAACGATTTGATGCTAATAGGGGGTGGGGTATCTGTGGTAGAAATCATATTTGGAAAAAGGAAAGAATTTTAATTCAATGGATTGTTGCTGTTGTCGTGTGTTTTTTGGTTTGTAGGATAGATTTCTCTATTGAAAATTAAATGGAGAAAGGGAGGAAGGACGCCAAGTGGGAAGGGAGGGGTTGTTAGTGTATTAGGTCATCTTCTTCCTCGTCTAAAATGGGTCTTCGATGAGGTTTGATGTTCGTGTGTGTGTTTGGAGAAGGAAGGGATGGGGGAGTAGGGAAATGGTTTTACAGATCTGGAGTGGTGGTGGTTTGTCTATTGCTTGATTTGGAGATAGGAGATTTTAATACAAAAAGAGGAGGAGGAGGAGTCGTGGTGATTCTTGTGAGTAAAATTTATGGAATGTAAAAGAAAAAAGAAACTAGGAGGAGTTGCAGGTTCGATAATTCGGGAGTTTTAAAAAAATTATGAAATTAAAATTATGTTTTAAAAAACCAAAAATTAATTTTTTAAAAATGAGAAATTAGAAAGTGGGGCCCAAAGTACAAAGTGGACAGTGCGTGCATAACAAACGCCTCACGCGCTGCCACGTGTCGAAAAAGCAGGTGCGTCGGTTCACCCCTTAGCCGGGCAGTCCACGTCATCCGCGGAGCTGCCTGGGACCCCTAAAAGAGACTAAAAATAAGAGTACAGACCCTTAAAGAGGCCAAAAAATAGTAGAGACCGAGTATTTTTTAAATAGTACGGACCCTAAATATGTCATTTACTCCTAAATAATCGTAAGCTTTTTGAATGCCCAACTTAACCATCATGTGAGATTTCTTTTTATTTTTGTTGAGTTTCATTGAGTGTAAAGCCTCATGCGTAACAATTACATTATCCGTAATAGACCTACCCGGAACAAAAGCTACTTGCATAGGAGATATAATTTGGGAAAGATAAACTCTAATCCTATTTGCAAGTACTTTTGAAAAAATTTGTAGATGAAATTGCAAAGTCTTATAGGCCTATACTGGGATACTAGTTCTGGTTGCTTGATTTTTGATAACAAAGAAATATATGTGCAATTAAATTCCTGGATTAATGTCACATTTTGTCCCTGTGTTACCTCCTCAAATTGAAATTCGTCCTTGTGTTGAGTTTTGATTGGTTTTGATCCCTCAGTTGGTCAATTTTTTAAGGTTTTAGTCCTTTTTACCGATTTTACCCCTATTTCAGTACTTTACTGTTCAAACCAGTTTACCCACCCGAAATTCGACCCAACTAACCGACCTAACCCGGAACCTTATTCAAAAATCTCCAACAAACAAATAACTCTACCTCCCAACATCAAAAATTTTAAAATCATAAAAAAATACAAATTATTTTTTAAAAATTATAAAAAAATTAAAAAATCATAAATAAAATTATTTTTTAAAATTTTTTTTAGAAATAAAAAAATCATAAATCTAATTATTTTAAAGTTTTAAAAATTTTAAAATTTAAACCTTTCTTCTCCACATGTTTTTTTCTTTTTATTTTTTAATTTAAAAATTCGCAAATTTAAATTTTTTTCTCTACTTTTGTTCTTTTTTCTTTTTTCCCTCCTTTCTTCTCCACACAAGTCCTCTTATAGTAGTAGTCAAAAAGGCATAGTCGACTTAGAGTGGTAAGTTTTTTCTCTACTTGTCTAGAAAAAATTATATTTTCAAAAATTTTTAAACTAAAAGATAATTTACTTTATAATTTTTTATTTTAAAAAATATTTTAAAAATATTTTAGTACTTTTTTTAATGATTTCCAAAATTTTTATATTTAGAGGTAGAGTTACATATTTATTGAAGATTTTTTAATGGGGTTCCGGGTTGGGTCGGTTAGTTGGGTCGAATTTTGAGTTGGTAAACTGGTTTGAATAGTAAAGTCCTGAATTTGGGGGTAAAATCGGTAAAAAGGACTAAAACCTTAAAAAATTGACCAACTGAGGGATCAAAACCAATCAAAACTCAACACAAGGACGAATTTCAATTTGAGAGGGCAACACAGGGACGAAATGTGACATTAATCCTTAAATTCCTTAAGCAGAAATCCATTAATTCACGATAAAAGCATTGATTGCATCTATTATATCTCTCTTAAGAATAGACCAGAACTTTTGATAAAAAATATCTGGAAAGCCATCTGGTCCCGGTGCTTTTAAGGCTCCTAATGAGAAACAAGCCAACTTGACCTCTTCCTCTGTTGCTGGCTTCAAGATAGATTGGTTAAGCTCCTCAGGAACACAAGATGGAATGGACAGAATCACTTCCTCTGAATCACTCGTCGGCGACGCTTTATATAACCGATGAAAATAGTGCTCTATCTCTGCTCGAATATCCGAGGTCTCTGTTTTCCAAGTTCCGTCTTCCCCACGAAGCTTAACAATGGTATTCCTTCTTCTACGGACTATTGTGGAAGCATGGAAGAATCTGGTGTTTCTATCGCTGGAATCTAACCATTTCACTCTTAATTGTTGTTGCCAGTATTTCTCCTCTTTGATCCATTCCTTGTCCAATTCTTCAACAATCTTCCTCTCCTTGTCCCTAGATTCTGATGTGCAGGGCAAACTTTGGATGTTGTCTAACTCTGCATTAAGACAATCGATGCGCTTCCGGGAATTCATAACTCTGGTACTCGCCCATTTGGATAAATTAGATCTGCACCATTTAATACGCTTTGCAAATCTCCATTGTTTTGAACCAACAGCTTCCCTCTTCCTCGTCTGATCAATTACTTCAGGACAATCTTGTTCTTCCAACCACTTTGACTCAAAACGGAAAAGCCTCTTAGCACCACAATTATTTACCAACTTAACTATTAAAGGCCTATGATCAGATCCTACTCGTCTTTCATGGATTACTTGAGCAGATGGCTATTTCAGACCCCATTCAACATTTGCATATGCTCTGTCCAGCCGCATCTGAATATTACCATCCCCATCCCTACCATTATTCCAAGTGAATCTAGCCCCATTAAATTCCAATTCCACCAGCGAAGCAATATCAAGGAAGTCTTTAACAGTCCGTTTGGTATCAATTTAGAATTGGAATTGAATTCAAATCATTAAAAATTTAGAATTAGAATTCATTATGAAATCATTTTTCATGTTTGGTATACTTTTTAATAATGAGGAATTGAATTCAATTCCAATGTTTGGTATAAATCAAATTATCAATTGAATTGTTAAAATTACCTAAGTTGTCCTTTTACTAAAAAAACTAAAATAAGATTATAGGGTCATTTTTGTCATTTAGACATACCAATATTTATCCAATGGAATTGAATTTCAAATCCCATAAGTTTTGCTTGAATTTGAAATATTACCAAATTTTAAGTGAAGTAGAATTATACCAAACTAAGGAATTGATTTCAATTCTTGAAATTGAAATCAATTCCATGATAGCAAAGGGAGGGTAAGCGCTCAAGCTTGGCTCTGTGTCACCAGTCGACCCCCTTCCTTATCATCTTGGGAACATACATCATTCATATCCCCAAGCACAACCAAGGACTGTCATCACTAGGAATAAAGTTGATCATGGATTCCCAAAACTGCCTCCTATGCTGCCTAGCAGGTGGGCCATATACAAAAGACAACAACCACCTATCGGTGTCACCCTCAAACTTAACTGAAAGATGAAAGCAATTTCTACTACTACTTAGGATGCTAACTTCTACATCCGCCGTCCATCACACTGCAAAACCACTGGCCAGACCTACCGGATTTACATAATCACTGCCACTAAAACCGAGTCTGCGTCGAGTCCTCTCCATTCTACTACTATCCTGTCAAGTCTCCATGAGACACAGGATACTGGGCCTAAATTTTCTCTTGAGTCGCCCCAAGGTTCTTACTGTCAAAGGTTGGCCAAACCCCTGACAGTTCCATGCTATAAGACTCATGGCGCTGGCCATGATTGCTAACCAGCCACGGCTGATTCTTCTTGTGTGTCACGTACGGAGCCTTCCTGTGTAACATCAGACTCCCTTCCCGCCTAGTAGTGAAAGTTAGGACTCAAATAGGATTGCACTTAAAATTTTAGCACTTCCATTGCCTTAATCCCAAGATATAGACCCCAAATCTTTGGCTCTAGCCAACTGGCCATGGTGTCTAATCTGTTCGTGTAGGGCATGACGAAATGGGTTGAAAAATTGGTGAGGGGAACCTTCCTTTCTTTTGAGGCCGAGTAGATATTGCGAATCCCACTTTCTCCCTTCAATCAAGCTGATACTAAAATCTGGAAATACAGCAGCAAAGGTGTCTTCACAATTTGAAGTGCTTATTTTGCATGTTTTGCAAAGCACATGGGGAATGATGGTACTAGTACCAATGGCTTTGATGTTGGGGTTAATTGGAATCAGATTTGGAGTTGGGTGTTTCCACCAAAGGTGCGTCATTTCCCCTAGAGAGCCCTAAAGAATCTGCTCCCCACTAAATCAAATCTTTCACGGAAGGGCATGATCATTGACACCACTTGTCCTCGATGCAATGCGTGTGTGGAGAGTATTGAGCAAACTGTGCTGAGTTGTAGTTGGACTAAAGAAGTATGGCAAGGAACCTGATGGAAACTATCCAGGACTTAACGTCTTTGCACAAACTGGTGAATGCCCAGTAGCTTGAAGATGATGATGCTTTCTTGAAGAGATGTGCCATGATCAAGTGGGGTTTATTGTATGCAAGAAATCTTTTGCATTTCCAAGGCCAAAATCTCACAGCACAACAAGTGCTGGATATGGTGATGAATGTACAACAGTCTTATCACGAGGCCAACGCCTTGAATGCAGAACCAACTAACTTGAATCCCCCTATTTGTCGCCTTGGCAGGTGATCACCACCCACCTGCTAGTCTCAGGTACAAACTTAATGTTGATGTTTGTTTATTTGGACCGACAGGGTGTGGCTTAGGGGCTGTCATTAGAGATTTCACTGGGAACCTGTTGGCGATCGCTCATTCTCGCATTGAACAGCAATTGCCTATGGAGATAGCTGAAACAAAAGCCGAATGCACACTGCAGCTTCTTTAGGATTCTTGGACCTTGATGTGGAATCTGATTGCTTAGTGGTAATCCAAGAGTTTCAGGCAGTTCATAAAGCTAACTCCTTAGTTGGGCCTTATTCTATCGGAACTAGTGTGTATTATTCCCCTATATATTTTTTTTGATTGGAGTGTATTATTCTCCTATTTAGGTCTATTTCTTTTGCTCATTTTTCTAGGAAGGCAAATGCGGTAGCTCGTGAAATTGCTAAACGAGCTAAGTTATGTGATGTCGACATAGTATTATTAGAGGACTTTCCACTTGATGCCAGCTAGCTGCAAACATGTATCTTGATGTTATCAATGAATGCACTCTTCCATTCCCTAAAAACAAAAAGAAATACCACTATCAATCATCCTAATGAACAACCACAACCACTGTAAAGATATCGTTGTTAGGTTTAGGGTTTTTTTTTTTTCTCTCTTTCTCTCAGAGAAAAACCCCAGATCTACATTTTGGGGCTGCCGCCGACGACTCTTTTTCCGGCGGTAAGCCCCCCACCAATTAATTTTTTTCTATTTTGTTTTTCAGTTTTGTTATTTTATTTTCACTTTTTGTGGATTTGGTCTTACTTTTTGTGAGTTTAGTCCTATTTTTTGTAGGTGTGTTTTCTCCGTCGGGAGGTTTTTTGCCGTTTTTGGTGATTCAAATAAAATCTCCTTAGCCAAAAGCCACGGAGGAAGATTCGACCTCAAGAACAATTCTTTATCTACTGCAAAAATTCGCCAACAAAGAGATATTTTACCCCACAGATATGCATCGCCTTCACTTGTTGGCTTGGTGGTTGTTGCACGGACGATACAGGTTATGACGCCCGCGAGAGCAGAGTGCTGTTGTAAATCTTTTTTTTGAAAGAAATAGATCTCGCTGTGTGTTTTTTTGTAGTAGATTGAAAAAAATTCTTAGGTTAAATTTTTCTCATACTTTTGTTATATTAGATCTTCAATTATGTATCCTCAAATCTTTTGATCTGTTTATATGAATGAAGAATGCTCTTTATTAAAAAAAAAAAAAACAACCACAACCACTGTTAATAGAGAATTTTATTCTCATAATGGAGAACATCTTCTTTTTAAGGTTAGTATATAGTTTTTTTAGTACATAAAGTTAGCAGACACTTGACCACATTAAACATTTATAATTGTAGATATTATTTTTCCATTATTAAAGTGAGCATTGGGGGTATTGTATATTGTGTTTCTTAGTGCATGACATATATAAATTTAAAATTTATAAGAAAAATGCAAGAAAACCTTGAGACTTGCTTTTTTTTAGTCATGAAATAGATCCTTGCATTTATCAGGATGATACAAAAGTTGCATAAGCGCCTGCGGGGAAGCATACACCTAGTGAGGGAGACACTCCCTTCGCCTTGCAGCCTTAGCAATCCAGTATGCTACTTTGTTAACTAATCTAGGAACCTTACAAATTTGAAGTGAAGAAAAAGAAATACAGTTTTTGATGTCATAGATAGGGGTGTAAGCGAGTCAGGCTAGTCGCGAGTAACTCGAGATTGGCTCGGTGAATATCGAACTCGACTCGATTTTATCGAGCTCGAGTCGAGCTCGAGCCGAGCTTTTAAATCAATATAGTCGAGCTCGAGCTTCCATTAATCAGCTCGTTAAGCTCGCGAGCTTAATTGGAGCTTTGCATAAAATGTAGACTTTTTGTTAAATTTTATATGAGTTTCGCTTTTCATCATTCTTTCATACCCCCAATGACCAATGGGCCATTTGAGTTATGTTACAAAATGAAACACAATAGCCCATTTACCCAAACCTAAAACTAATTATTAACTTCATATGCATAAATTAAAATAAAAGGGGATCGTGTTTTGCAAAACCCTACACATTTTCTTTTTCATTTTGTAGCCGTCATGGTGCAAGCATTCAGTTTCAGCCTCTTCATCGTCAATCAACGCCGCACCTGTCACGTCGACGGTTCTATCTTCGCCCAAGACTATTCGCAATTCTCTTCTTCTCCTCGAGATCTTTCACTCCGGAGTTGTCTAGAACATCCAAGCCTCTCATCTAGCTGAAGTTTTCCTCATACCCCATCATTTTTTCCGAGTCCCGTCTGATGAGTCTTAGATCTAGACCCACATAAATCCTCACCCAGTTCTATATCTTGATTTTCTCCCCTTTCTGCTATGCTTCCATATTTTTCTTGACCTCCCCTCTATCAATTTTTGTGTGTTTGTTGTTGTTTCATCCAATTCTATATCCTAATTTTTTTCCAACTTGGTTCGAGCTTAATCGAGCCTAATCGAGCCGAGCTTGAGTTGATTAATTATCTATCGAGCTCGAGCTTAAAAATTAAAGCTCGATCGAGCTCGAGCTTAAAAATTAAAGCTCGATCGAGCTCGAGCTTAAAAATTAAAGCTCGATCGAGCTCGAGCTTGGGTTTTTCTTAACGAGCACGAGTCGAGGTTGGCAATACTCGGCTCGTTTACACCCAGAGGCGGATTTAAAGGGGGGCCATGCCCCCCCCCCCCCCCCCCCCCCCCCCCCCCCCCCTTAACTTTAGGTTTAATTTTGTAGTACAATAGTAAGTCAAAAACGGATGGCTTAGAGGCAAACTTGGGCAATGGCCCCCCCTTTAGATCATAGGTTCAATCCCCATTATCTCTGTTATAAAACAATCTATGATTTATGCTGAAGATGAAGAAGATGAAAAATTTATGGAGAGGAAGGAGTCAGTAAATAACCGGGAGCACTGCCGGCATTTTCTCTACTCTATTTTCAGTTCATTTATCTATATATAGTACATAAGGAGGGGGACAAAGTTCAGTTTAGTCTCTCAAAATGACATTCACATTATTTTGGTCCCTCAAAATAATATATTTATAACACTCCCCCTTGAATGTCATTGTGCATTGGGTAGAATACGCTTTAGGAAGAACTGCCTCATTAAAAACCTTACCAAGAAAAACCCAGTGGGATAAAAACTTGGTGAAGGAAAAAAGTGTGCAGTGCGTATTCTACTCCCCCTCATTTTGGCCTCCATTGACTTCTTTGATGTCGTTGCACGCCAATCGTCCTTGTCAGCTTCTGGTGACGTGAGTGTTGTCTGATCACTTTTGATACATCATCATTTTAATTGGACAATGTAGGCAGCATTATCTTCATAATTTGTTGTTGGAGCATCTGTCTTGCCCTCTTGCTTTTTGTAGTCCCAATGATACAATAATTTCACGTGTAATGTTGTGGCAAATGTCCGGCTGTGCCTTTTGTGGATCAAGTGGGGGATCTGCATCTGCAAAAATCAACTCTTTTTTCTTCGGGCTTACAGGATTAACATGACACCACATCTTTTATACCCCGAAGATAAGAGCAAATTCATATCTTGCCAATAGGCTTAAGTCAAAAGCTTCAGGCTTTATGTTACTAGCAATATAAATTGCACATCGACAGGGTACTTCAGGACCAAACTAATAGCACGGTATTTGGAAGCTTCTTCAGGAGTTTCAATCATATGTAAAACACATAGATATCATCATAAACAAATTCATCCATCCTCAAAATGATTTAAATCATGTAAAGATCAACTCAGTTTAATTTTTGTAATTTCCCGGAAATCAGTCGCTTCAGGCAACTTGGATCCTTCAGGGATCTTCATGTATATATCATGACTTATGGATCCATAATAATAGGCTGTAATAGCATTCATTAGATGCATTTCTAATTCTTTTCATATAATGCCAGACTTATCAAAATAATTGCATCCACCACAGGGGAGTGTATCTCATCATAATTAATATCAGGTCGTTTGGGTAAAACCTTGTGCTATAGTAACCGTGCTTTTATATCTAATTATCTTTTCCGCACAAATACCCATTTTACGACCGATTAATTTTACACCATCTGGTGTACGGACTACAGGTCCGAAAAATCTCTCGCTTCACAAGCGAGTCTAACGCAGCCTTATGTCTCTTTATTTATTTATTTATTTATTTTTGTTTGTTTGGCCAATCTTTCTGCGCCTACATTCATCAACAGATGTAGGTTCATGATCCTCATTTTAAGATGTAGCGCTATATAAAATAAATAAAAATAGTATTCCGTTGACGGTTATTTCACGTCGGTTCCATCTTATTTCTGACACTGTAATTGAGATCTCATCATGCTCATTTATTTCAAGTACCTGAGTTACTTCTGGAACTTTATCAATTTATGTCAGGAAACCAACCTCTTCTGGAGGACTTTTAATTCAAACCTCTACTGAAGACCTTATTTTCTTACTGGGGCCATCTTATTTCTTTGCTCCTTTTTCTCTATTGAGAATTTCTTTTGGAACCGAGTATAATCTATAGATTCATTTGCATACTTATATTGTTCTTCAGGAACATCAATTTAAGTAGGAGCATTTGCAGCTGGTATATGGTCACACTTAATTTAAATGTGTCTGGCAATTGCATATCAATTTTCCTGGAAATGAATCATCTTCTTCTGAACTTCAGGTTCATACTAATGTATATGAGGATCAACAATCATATATTGATAATGCATTTCAATAATATCTTGATCCAGTTGTTTATCTTGATCCAGCTGCTTATTTTCTCTCCCTTATATTGGGTAAACTCTATCATCATATTAATAAGTAACCTACCCAACATACACAACATATATTCCCAGTCTTTTTTAAAGACCAACATAACTATGCTGTGGTGGAGCATTATATATCGTACAATAAAAAAATGATCTGAAGATGGGAGTTACTGGGTTCGTGACCATGAACCAATTAAATGGGGAAATCTTATGATAACTTGTTGGCTTGATGCACATAAGTACTGCTGCATGTAAAATACCATTTTCTCAAACTGTAATATTTCATCAACAATGGTCCTGCAATCAATTGGAGATATTCACCCAGATCTGTTTGGGTTTATTGTCAATGATATACATTATCCATTGAAGAAATATACCAGTATTATCTAGATATATAGTCTTATAACATAATTAGGGATGTGTACCCGCAAGTGGCTTAATAATTAAAATAAGTGCGCACAATGCCAACTTGCACGCAATAGACCATCTAGTCGATGCTTCGTAAAAATTACCTAGATGGTCAACACAGCGGATTTATTAGCCCGCGTACATGTCCCTGAATTATTTCCAAAATTACAGGTGATTCTAGGCCAACCTCTTCTTAGGAAGGCCGAGTAATTAATTTTCACAGCAAACAAACTCATGGAAATTCATTGATTGTAAAAAACTTCTGGTTTTTCAATGAATAACCAAATAAATTTCGTGCATCATTTTTTATCCGAGATGGCCCAACCGGTCATGGCAAACAAGATATCCAATAATCAACTTCTAGTTGATCACAGCTTCGGGCTGTGCAAACTGTGTATTTAAACACTTAAAATTGCTTGCTCCAGGCTAGTGCATTCCAGCTTCTGGCTGGATATGTTAAGTTTTAATTACTCAACTGCTAGCTTCAGGCTAGCAACATATGTGCCAATTTTAGGCTTATTTCTGCCACTCATGTCGAAAAAGATCAGAATTATTGAGCAATAATTAATGTAGTGGCAAACATTTCCAAAAGCAAATCCTCGAGGATTGGAAAGCTTTGGAATTTTCTGAAAAATAATGCAAATTACCGAGAAATCTTCTGGATCTTTTCAAAGATAGAAAGAGGGTCCATACATGAAAACTGTCACCTAGCTGTCTAAGCTCAGGCTATAAGAAGAAGGGGAGATATGTGATGGAAACATACAGAAAAACATTAACAAAATAAAACATGCCTTCCCCCTTTACCGTTTTCTTTGTTGAGGGTGCCTCTCTAGGAAGGAGGAATAGAATAGCCTATAGCATGGTGAATGAGCAGCAGGAGGAACTGCCGAGTGAACTCGCAAGAATTCCTCGTTTAGTTTTTGTTGACGAGCTTTACTCATCTAGGTTCTTTGTGACTCCTATGGAAGAGACTTTCTTTCTAGAGGACCAAAGCAATCTAAGGGCTTTCTTTTATGGCTCGGCTAACTCTATAATGTTTTTCATATCTGATAGAATGCAGGAATTTCAACTAGAGCCATCTTGTCAACTTCTGAATCAAAGCAGCTATTATCAAGTTTCCATGATGGCTCGAAGTATCCCGAGGGCTTCTGGGTTATCGCCTACATGGCCCAAGGCACGACTTTTATTATGGAATTGCAGCAAATCAGTTTGAGCTACCTAGAGAAAACAACATGGGTGGTATGTGGTTCTCCTGGAATGACAGTGTTAGGGACAACATCAATAACGAGGCCCAGAATTTTAGGGTCAATGTTGTACCTAACCGATAAATAATTTTCTTTTCAGCTTATGTATGAGAACAGTTCCTTTATGTGCTTTATATGAATGTTCACAAGTAATGAATCCCTTATGCAATAATAATATGCATGTTTTTCCCTTAGCTTTGCCATTATAACCTCATCCACGGCCATAGGGACAAATTAATAATATTGTCTTATTCGCTTCAGGGAATAGAGCAGAGTAAATTTAACGGGATCCATAATAATTTCTTTATTACTGTCAATTGGGGGTGTTTGTATTCTTCAAGAGTATATGCTCTTCCAGAGCGTAAATATATGATCTTCTAGATCATAGTAAAGTTTGCGTTCTTGGGGAACATGTTCAAACTTATGCTCTTCAGGAGCGTGTTAATCTTTTTCTCATTTCGAGATTGTACTATCGCATATTTTGTGAAAATAGTTGACATCCACACATATATCTCTTGCCCTTGTGAAACACCCGTGTCCCAATTTTACAAATAAAATACTTAATCGAAAGGAATTTACCAAAATGCCCCTGAAACCCAGGACACGAAATCCAATACCAAAACATTATCCAAAAATCTTAATAAAGCGAGATGTCATAGAGTACAAGAGAAAACCGGCTAATCAAGCAATAGGTCAACCCGGCATCCAGCCGAAACATCATCAAATATCAAAACCCGGCAACCCGCCGATAAAGTGATCAAAATCAACAATGAAATCTCAACAAAATCCAATGCAGCGGAAGATAAGGATAAAATAAAATCAAAGGTAGAAAATGATATGCAAGTCGGCTCTATGGATCCAACCGGAAGAAGAAGCACAACTACCTGCTGGGTTAACCACGACCGTACTCCAGAAAGGAAAAGAGAGACTGCACACTAACTATGAGTCTGAAAAACAACGGTGGCGATTATGTGAGTCGCCTACTCAGTGAGCAGTATAAATCTAGTTGTGTAGGTGTGCAAAGCAAGTTCGAAAGGAATGCAGAGATACAAACACAAGTAAGCAAACACACAATAACCAGTACTAACATGCCAACAGCATATAAGCAATCAACTTATGGTTTACATCTGTTTGTGTGTTAAGTTTTATTATTATATTTATTATTCAGGCCCCCCCTATTGTGTGCGTCGAGCTCGGTCCCGTCTCATGAGACAACCAGGCATAAGCCCAATATAACCAGGCATGAAGCCGAACCATAACCATAGAGAGAGAGAGAGAGAGAGAGAGAGAGAGAGGGAGATAGAAAAGGGGAGGTAGAACCGGTCATCACAGACCCATATGCTAAACCGCATATACCATGCTATCCCGCATGCAAACCCGAGGGGTATCACTTCCCGCTCGAACTAACTGGTCATCAGCACACAGTAGCCTATCTTCTATTGTACATTATTCTTATTCATAAATTATGAGTTCATGTGTGCCAAGGGTTGTGATTTAACAGGGTTGTCTGAATTATCAACTCAATCCAGTATCCGGGTCTCCGACCCACAGTACATCACACAAATCACCCAAAATCACTCCACATGCTATATTCCATAACAATCTAAAAGTCATGCTCATCCAGCAAATAGTAACACATAGGCACACAATACGAAGCACAACATGTTAGCAAACAGGGCATGCAACTCAAACAGACCAATCTAACAAGCTCATGCATACAAACATAAAAAGACTTATAAAGTCACCTCAACGACGATTATCCTGTGGAGCTTTCCCCAAGACAGATCCTCCAGCTCCCGAGGTATTACCCGTGCCTGAATACCGGCACACACAATAATTACAAAACAATTACAATAAGCCGTGCATGCATGATATTATATACTCAACTGAATAGAACCTGACCCAATCTACCCGGTTAAGTAATTTCAGGGTCTAAGCCCCAAAAGGGTATATCTCCTCACTAGGACTCCAAAAGACAAGGACCTAAGGCTAACCGGCCTTAAGCCCATCTAAGTCCAAAACAATTCCTCGGGCCTAAGACCCACTTCCTTAAGTCCATAATAAGCCAATTATGATTTTGGGCTTAGAGCCCATTCCTTAAAGTCCACAACAAATCCTGGGCCTAAAGCCCATTATGAAGTTGGGCTTAAAGCCCGTTATCCAAGTCCAAAGGTTATCAAATTAAGTCATATAATCTCATTACCGGGCCTGGGCCCGATTTAGACTAATTTCCATTTAAAGGCTTTACCCGAGCCCGAGTTACCGTCCTAAAGGTTCTACCCGCGTCGGACAAACCGGTCACAAGCTACTCGCTTCCAACTCTCGGTTTCTACTATATATAAAATACAATTAATACAACCCAATACAGAATAAATAATACATGCCATGAGTGTACAACAAATTACACATCAAGGTAATACCGTTAAATGCCGGAACAAAAACCCGAGCCCTCGAAGAAAAATACCCGTGCCTCGCCGGATTCCGGTGATCTTGTCAGAAAAACAACGACTTTTCTGCAACAACCCAACAATACCCATTCAACATCACAGAAATGAAAAACAAACGGAAAGAGGTTGAAGGTCCGATTCCTTACCGGAAACAGATCTCCACTGCTCGGCACCTTATCTGCCTGAACCCTTTGGCAGCAACAACAATCCGAGCCCACTCTTGAATGCCAACACACACGATTCTAATAGCCAAACAAACAACAACCCCAAAGCAGTTCACAGACTCGGCCAGCACGTGAAAAACCAATGAAAAAAGTCGAGTTTGAGTCCTTACCGAATCCACAACCTCAAGACCCAAATCTGTGAACCCGTGCACCTACAACCCGTGCTTCACCTGTGAGCCCGACCCTTCAACAAGCCACCTGCACTGCCGGCAAGGAAACCCACATGACACAGCCACCAAACCCGCACCCGAGCCAACAACCAACACACACACACGCGAACAACACAACCATCCGCCACTGCCATGACGAGCCCAGTCGCCACCCACAACACCAAAGAACCCATCAACACCGAACCACAAAGAAACCAAAATGGAGCCAAATAAGAAATCAACAGAGCTTACCGGCGATAGGACGATGACGGCAGCGGCGGGTTTGAGCTCGACCCAAAGGACCCCAAGCGATATCCCGTCACACCAAGCACCCGGACAACGACGAGGGGACGACGACGGCTTCTTTGCTTGGGTGTGCAGCGGCTCGAGGAAAGGAAGAGATGAGAAGAGGGGTGAAGGTAGCGGCCGTGGGTGTTCGAGGGGGAGAGAGGGGAAAGAGAGAGAGAGTAGCGGCGCACGGAAGAAAAAGAAAAGGAAAAGAGAGAAGAGAGGAAGAAAAAAGAAAAGGGTTAGGGTTTTTAGGGTGTAAGTCGGCCCAGTCCCAAAACGACGTAGTTTTTGACTGAGGCACGGTCAACCCGCCCTAGTCAGCGTTTTTTTTTTCTAAGACTCCAAAACGACGTAGTTTCAGTGACACTACATCAAAGTTTAATTCCCAACTCCGAAACCCGATTTAACTCCAACGAAAGCCGAACCCGACATATTAACCACTTAATACTGATATAACCAAGGTAAAATAATTTATTTTCCTAGTCCCAAAAATCCGGAAATTCCTCAAGGGCAAAATTGGAATAAAAATTCCAAAAATTCCATAAATTAATTTATGAAAATCCGGGGCGTTACAGTTCTACCCCACTTAAGAAAATTTCATCCTCGAAATTACAAGATATGAAAATCAGAACAGATGTGGATACTGCTCTCTCATATGGGACTCAACCTCCCAAGTTGCCTCATTCGGAGAATGACGGCTCCATCTAACCCGAACAATAGGAATGGTACGACTCCTCAACTGCCATACCTCTTGAACCAAAATCTCCACCGGCTCCTCAACATAGGTCAAATCCTCAGAAACCTCCACCTTTGTCGGGGATACAACATGACTAGGATCAGACCGATAACGCCTCAGCATCAAAACATGGAATACATCATGTATGCGCGACAGCTCCTCCGGTAAAGCCAACCTGTAGGCCAGCGGACCAATCCGCTCCATGATCTCATAAGGACCAATATAACGAGGGCTCAACTTGCCCTTCCTCCCAAACCAGATAACACCTCTCTAGGGAGCAACATGGAGGAAAACTCTGTCACCTACACTGTACTCCATCTCCCGACGATGCTTATCGGCAAAACTCTTTTGCCAGTCCTGAGCAGCTCTCATGCACTGCTTAACCACCTCAATCTGATCAACCATCTCCTAGACTAGGTCAGGACCAACCACCTGTCTCAGACCTTCCTCATCCCAACAGATCGGACTACGATACTTCCGCCCATACAAAGCCTCATAAGGCGCCATACCGATACTGGAGTGATATCCTTTGTTATAAGCAAACTCAACCAACAGTAATGTCTCATCCCAAGAACCATTGAAATTGAGCACACAAGCTCTAAGCATATCCTCCAGTGTCTGTATAGTCCTCTCTGACTGCCCATCGGTCTGCGGATGGAATGCAGTACTGAAATTCAGCTTAGTACCCAAAGCTGACTGTAAGCTCTTCCAGAAGTGGGAAGTAAACCTCGGATCCCTGTCCGACACAATGGATAGTGGAACTCCATGTAGACGGACAATACCCGACACATATAACCTCGCCAGCTTATCCATTGTATCCGTCTGTTGAATCGGTAAGAAATGAGCTGACTTGGTCAACCTATCAACAATGACCCAGATGACATCATGTCGACCCCGGGTCCTCGGTAACCCGATCACAAAGTCCATAGTGATATGCTCCCACTTCCACTGTAGAATAGTCAAAGATCTCAACTTATCGGCAGAAGCCTGATGCTCGGCTTTCACCTGCTGACAAGTCATACAACGAGCCACAAACTCTGCAACATCCTTCTTCATCTCGGGCCACCAATAATGACTCTTCAAGTTCTGGTACATTTTGGTGCTACCAGGATGCATAGCATATGGCGCATTATGCGCTTCATCCATAATCCATCTCCTCAAATCATCGACATCCGAAACACACAACCGATCACCGGTCATCAAAGCACCATCCTCCCGGACATAGAAACTAGAACTCTCCCCACCGAGAGCCTTATCCCGCAACTCTGATAAATGAGGATCACCAAACTGCAACTCCATGATCTTATCCCGCAAGGTCGGCCGGATGCTCAAACTGGCAAGCAACGCCCCAGTAACATCCACCTTCAACTGTGCATCCAACGACCTCAGCTCCACCAAGGAAGGCAAAGCATAAGAAACTAAGTCCTCATCCGCAGAAGCCACTCTCTTCCGGCTCAATGCATCTGCAACAACATTGGCCTTGCCCGGATGGTACTCGATAGTACAATCATAATCCTTCAGAAGCTCAATCGAGCGTCTCTGCCTCATATTAAGCTCCTTTTGGGTCATGATGTACTTCAAACTCTTATGATCTGTGAAAATCCGACACTTCTCACCGTACAGATGGTGTCTCTAGATTTTCAAAGCAAAGACCACAGCAACTAACTCCAGATCATGGGTCGGATAGTTCCTCTCGTGAGTTCTCAACTGCCTGGAGGCATAAACAATCACCCGACCCTCCTACATCAAAACACATCCCAAGCCCAAACCAGAAGCATCACTGAACACCGTGTACTCCACTCCTAGTCTCAGAACAGTCAAAACCAGTGCGGAAGTCAACCGACTCTTCAACTCCTCAAAACTCTTCTGACAACGGTCATCCCAAACAAAAGTACAGTCTTTCCACAACAGCTTAGTCATGGGACCCACTATTAAGGAAAAACCCTCAATGAACCTCCGGTAGTAACCAGCAAGTCCAAGAAAACTCCGTTTCTTCGATACACTCTGCGGTGGCTCCCAATCCATGACTGCCTTAATCTTGGCCGGGTCCAACTTAATGCCTTCACCGGACACAATATGCCCAAGGAACGCGACCTCATCCAACCAAAACTCACACTTGCTGAGCCTGGCATAGAGTTGCTCTTCTCTCAACCTCTGCAAAACCTGTCTCAAGTGGTCCTCATGTTTGGCCTTACTACTCGAGTGGACCAGAATATCATCGATGAACACTACCACAAATCGATCCAGAAATTCATGGATGTTGCATCATACACATGAACACTGCCGGTGCATTCGTCAGACCAAATAGAACAACCACAAACTCATAATGACCATACCGAGTGCGGAATGCAGTCTTCGGTATGTCTCGCTCTGCAATCCGAACCTGATGGTAACCAGATCGCAAGTCAATCTTCAAGAATACAGATGCACCCTGCAACTAATCGAACAAGTCATCGATCCTAGGCAAAGGATACTTGTTCTTCACAGTCACCTTGTTCAACTGTCTATAGTCCACACACATCCGCATATTGCCATCTTTCTTCTTCACAAACAAGACCGGGGCACCCCAAGGTGAGATGCTCGGTCTAATGAAACCCTTATCCAATAACTCCTCCAGTTGTTTCTTCAACTCCTGAAGTTCTGTCGGAGCCATTCTGTAGGGCGGTATAGAAATAGGTGTAACTCCCTGTACCAAGTCAACTGTATACTCCACCTCCCGCTCCGGAGGCAACCCAGGTATATCATCTGGAAATACATCGGGAAACTCCCGAACAATTGGAATATCCTCCACTCCAGGTACTGGTACTGAAGAATCGACCACATGAGCTAGAAAAGCATCACAACCCTCTCGGATCATCCTGAAAGCTTAGATGGCTGAGATACAACACGCTGATAGGGCTCTTCGCTCTCCAACGAACACCAATCTACGCCTCAACAGGGAAGACAAAGACACTTCTCTGGCCCAACAATCAACTACTGCCTGGTGTCTGGATAACCAATCCATGCCTAAGATAACATCAAACTCTCCCAAGTCCATGACAGCAAGATCAGAAGGGAAACTCTCACTATCATACTCTATTGATACATCTCTACAAACTCGATCAACCACCACTATTTCACCTATGGGTAAACGGACTCTCAAGGGTCTACTATCATCTTCTATGTTATGAGTGGTCATGAATGCACGTGATACAAAAGAGTGAGTTGAGCCTGGATCAACTAAAGCATGTGCAAACTGACCAGAAACCATAAATGTACCTGCTATAACCTCTAGAGCATCAGCAGCCTCCTCCCGGGTGATGGCATAAACCCTAGGAGCTGCAGCAGACTTAGTCGCACCCCCACGGTTCGACGCTCCAGAACCCCCACGACCTCGACCCTGCTATCCGCCACCCCTGTTCGGACCAGAAGAAACAGCACCACTAGCCACAGAACTCTGTACTGTATACTGGGAACCACTGCCACAACTATCCTTAATCCACTTGTAACAAGATGACTTCTGGTGTCCCGGCTTATTGCAATACCAGCATGTACCCGAGAATCGTGCCGAGGAACCCCGTCCCTGAGATCCAGACTGATAAGACCGTCCTTCCGAGGATTTACCTTGTCCACTCTGATAACTCTACCCTCGGGTCTTCTTCGAACCTCGGTAAGAAGAACCCTGTCCACCAGAATAGTCTACATCTCCGGCATCAGAATACTGCCTCTTCTGTCCTGAAGCAGATGACTGCTTCCTCTGCTCGGCTGTCCGAGCCTCCTTCCCGATCAACTGAACTCTCTCAGCATCAAAAGCAGCCTCACAAACTGCCTCCCAGGTCTTGTGCCCTCCACCAGCCACAGCTAACGCCAACTCCGTACGTAAGCCGTTAACAAACCGCCTATACTTACTCGCCTCATCGGGCACAAACTCCCTAGTATAAGAGAGAAGGATGTTGAACCGGATCCTGAATGTAGACACAGTCTCCTCTAGTCCCTGCTTCACCTCAAGGAACTACCTTTTCTGCTCTTCCAGAAAACCAACAGTGAGAAACTCCTTGTAGAATTTCTCCTTGAAATCCTCCCATGGCATCTCCACAGGCTTCGGTAGGTTGGCCACAAGTTCCTGCCACCATGTCGATGCATATCCCGTGAACTTGTGTGCCGCAAATCGAGCACTCTGCTCAGGTGCACAAGTGAACTTCTCCAGAACATTCTCCACCTGGCGGAACCAATCATCAAACTCCTTGGCTTTGCCCTCTTCAACAGAGAATTCCTTGACCGCAGACTTATCCATGTGCTTATACCCGCTCTCCATACCACCTGCCGCAGCAGGTGCCACCGGTTGGGCACCCTGCTGCTGCTGCTGCTGAAACTACTGGAACTGTTGCCACTGCAGAAAGGCCTGATACTGCTGGAACGCTGGGTCCACAACAGGTGGTACGGGTGGCACAACATTCTATTCTCCTCCACTTGCAGCATTATTCCCAGCTGCATTATTGTTCTCCTGTCTAGTGGGAACCTGCATCACCGACACATTGTCAGAGACATGAGTAGCGGCGTCATCCTCAGCATTGTGCTGCCCCTGGTGATCCATATCAACGCCTATATGAATGCAAATGAGTCAAAAACACTTTTAAAGTCATAAATCCGGAATCAGGCTTAAACACAGAAATCACTTTGAAAACAAAGTTTAAAACACTTTTAAAACCAAGGATCTGAAGCCTGCTCTGCTACCAAGCTGAAACACCCGTGTCCCAATTTTACAAATAAAATACTTAACCGAAAGGAATTTAACAAAATGCCCTTGAAACCCAGGACACGAAATCCAATACCAAAACATTATCCAAAAATCTTAATAAAGTGAGATGTCATAGAGTACAAGAGAAAACCAGCTAATCAAGCCATAGGTCAACCCGGCATCCAGCCGAAACATCATCAAATATCAAAACCCGGCAACTCGCCGATAAAGTGATCAAAATCAACAATGACATCTCAACAAAATCCAATGCAACAGAAGATAATGACAAAATAAAATCAAAGGTAGAAAATGATATGCAAGTCGGCTCTATGGATCCAATCGGAAGAAGAAGCACAGCTACCTGCAGGGTTAACCACGACCGTACTCCAGAAAGGAAGAGAGAGACTGCACGCTAACTATGAGTCTGAAAAACAACGGTGGCAATTATGTGAGTCACCTACTCAGTGAGCAGTATAAATGTAGTTATGTAGGTGTGCAAAGCAAGTTCGAAAGGAATGCAGAGAAACAAACACAAGTAAGCAAACACACAATAACCAGTACTAACATGCCAACAGCATATAAACAATCAACTTATGGTTTACATCTATTTGTGTATTAAGTTTTATTATTATATTTACTATTCAGGGCCCCCTACTGTGTGCGTCGAGCTCGGTCCCGTCTCATGAGACAACCAGGCATAAGCCCAATATAACCAGGCATGAAGCCCAACCATAACCATAGAGAGAGAGAGAGAGAGAGAGAAAGAGGGAGATAGAAAGGGGGAGGTAGAAGGAGGGAGGTAGAACCGGTCATCACAGACCCATATGCTAAACCGCATATACCATGCTATCCCACATGCAAACCCGAGGGGTATCACTTCCCGCTCGAACTAACCGGTCATCAGCACACAGTAGCCTATCTTCTATTGTACATTATTCTTATTCATAAATTATGAGTTCATGTGTGCCAAGGGTTGTGATTTAACAGGGTTGTGTGAACTATCAACTCAATCAAGTATCCGGGTCTCCGACCCACAATACATCACACAAATCACCCAAAATCACTCCACATGCTATATTCCATAACAATCTAAAAGTCATGCTCATCCAGCAAATAGTAACACATAGGCACACAATACGAATCACAGCATGTTAGCAAACAGGGCATGCAACTCAAACAGACCAATCTAAAAAGCTCATGCATACAAACATAAAAAGACTTGTAAAGTCACCTCAACGACGATTATCCTGTGGAGCTTTCCCCATGACAGATCAGCTCCCGAGGTATTACCCGTGCCTGAATACTGGCACATACAATAATTACAAACAATTACAATAAGCCGTGCAAGCATGATATTATATGCTCAACTGAATAGAACCTAACCCAATCTACCCGGTTAAGTAATTTCAGGGTCTAAGCCCCAAAAGGGTATATCTCCTCACTAGGACTCCAAAAGACAAGGACCTAAGGCTAACCGGCCTTAAGCCCATCGAAGTCCAAAATAATTCCTCGGGCCTAAGACCCACTTCTTTAAGTCCATAATAAGCCAATTATGATTTTGGGCTTAGAGCCCATTCCTTAAAGTCCACAACGAATCCTAGGCCTAAAGCCCATTATGAAGTTGGGCCTAAAGCCCGTTACCCAAGTCCAAAGGTTATCAAATTAAGTCATATAATCTCATTACCGGGCCTGGGCCCGATTTAGACTAATTTCTATTTAAGGGCTTTACCAGAGCCCGACTTACCGTCCTAAAGGTTCTACCCACGTCGGACAAACCGGTCACAAGCTACTCGCTTCCAACTCTCGGTTTCTACTATATATAAAATACAATTAATACAACCCAATACAGAATAAATAATACATGCCATGAGTGTACAACAAATTACACATCAAGGTAATACCGTTAAATGCCGGAACAAAAACCCGAGCCCTCGCCGGAAAATACCCGTGCCTCGCCGGATTCCGGTGATCTTGTCAGAGAAACAACGACTTTTCTACGACAACCCGACAACACCCATTCAACATCACAGAAATGAAAAACAAACGGGAAGAGGTTGAAGGTCCGATTCCTTACCGGAAACAGATCTCCACTGCTCGGCACCTTATCTACCTGAACCCTTTGGCAGTAACAACAATCCGAGCCCACTCTTGAATGCCAACACACATGATTCTAATAACCAAACAAACAGCAACCCCAAAGCAGTTCACAGACTCGGCCAGCATGAGAAAAACCGAAGAGAAAAGTCGAGTTTGAGTCCTTACGGAATCCACAACCTCAAGACCCAAATCTGTGAACCCGTGCACCCACAACCCGTGCTTCACTTGTGAGCCCGACCCGTCAACAAGCCACCATCTGCACTGCCGGCAAGGAAACCCACACGACACAACCACCAAACCCGCACCCGAGCCAACGACCACAACACACACACGCGAACAACACAACCATCTGCCACCGCCATGACGAGCCCAGCCGCCACCCACAACACCAAAAAACCCATCAACACCAAACCACAAAGAAACCAAAATGCAGCCAAATAAGAAATCAACAGAGCTTACTGGCGATAGGACGATGACGGCGGCGGCGGGTCTGAGCTCGACCCAAAGGACCCCAAGCGATAACCCGTCACACCAAGCACCCGGACGACGACGGCTTCTTTGCTTGGGTGTGCAGCGGCTCGAGGAAAGGAAGAGAAGAGAAGAGGGCTGAAGGTAGCGGCGGTGGGTGTGCGACGGGGAGAGAGGGTAAAGAGAGAGAGAGTAGCGGCGCACGGAAGAAAAAAAAAGGAAAAGAGAGAAGTGAGGAAGAAAAAAGAAAAGGGTTAGGGTTTTTAGGGTGTGAGCCGGCCCAGTCCCAAAACGACGTAGTTTTGGACTGAGGCACGGTCAACCCGCCATAGTCAACGTTTTTTTTTTTCTAAGACTCCAAAACGACGCAGTTTCAGTGACACTACATCAAAGTTTAATTCCCAACTCCGAAACCCGATTTAACTCCAACGAAAGCCGAACCCAACATATTAACCACTTAATACTGATATAACCAAGGTAAAATAATTTATTTTCCTAGTCCCAAAAATCCAGAAATTCCTCAAAGGCAAAATTGGAATAAAAATTCCAAAAATTCCATAAATTAATTTATGAAAATCCGGGGCGTTACACCTTGGATGTCAATTTGCATTGTCTTCAAGACTAATGCCTGAGCCATTATTCTAGAAACAATTGTAAAATGCTATAAAGGAAATAAAATTAAATAAAATTAAACATAAAACGAAACATAAAAGAATAAAACTGAACATAAAATAAAATTATTCAATATATTAGCTCGCACCTTCAGGGTAAGCAAGAACAGTATCCATCCTCGTGATGGTCATACAATATCCATCTTCTTTGATGGTGATATTTTTTTTCTTATGAAATTTTCAAAGATCTGCGGGATCTTTTGGCAGTAAGACTTCGAGTCTTTACTTTATATTCGCTTTTATTGCATCTTCGAGACGATTGTCATTCAAAAACATTCAATGCCCATAACAAATTTCTTCCGGAAATTTTAAGGGCCTCCAATATTTGTAACATAATGCCAAAATTAAATAAATAAAATACTTAATTAAAATAAATAAACATGGGCCTTTTATTAATTAGCCCAATTAAAATTAAATAACCAAAAATGAAATGCAATGGGCCGTTTATTAATTAGCCCAATTGAAAATAAATGACTGAAAATTAAATGCAATGGGCCTTTTACGAGCCCAATTAAACGTAAAGAATTTAAAACGAAAAATTGAATACGATGGGCTTTATATGAGCCCAATTAAAATGTAAAGAACAGAATATCAAAATATGATGGGCCTAATACGAACCCAAGCAAAAATACAAATGAAACAATAAAATATAAGTACAATAGCCTTTCGGGCTTGCCGGAAAAATCCCGAGACGCTAAAATTCCGACCAAACACTTCCGGGCTTGCCGGGAAAATCTCGAGACGTCTGATTCCGGTCAAACACTTCTGGGCTCGCCGGATTCAGGCCAAACACTGTTCATGGTCGCCGGGTTCCGGATAAAATTACTGTTCACGCCGGATTCCGGCAAATAACACAACACGTGAACACGCCGTGAACTCTCCACAACACACACTCGCCGGAAACACTGTTCACGGCAGCACCTCCAAAAAAATGGCAACCACCCACAGAATCTGCCTCAACACCATCCAACCACCAAAACCTAAACAACCAACACAAACGATTAACAAATCGGCCCAAAGACAAAAAGGAAAAAAAAAACTAGAGATCGCTGGCCTCACCTTGCGGGTTGCAGCGGCGGCGACGACGTCAAGTGCGAGGAGAAGGGAACTCGGCTGTAGGTAGTCGTCTCGGTTCGTCGGCGATGCGTCAGGAGGAAGACGGCCAAGGGGCTGCAGGTGGACGGCAGGAAGCACGCGGCCCGACTTGTGGAGGCGTGACCCGTCACGGCTGCGGCGGGCGACGTGGACCACGGCGAGCTGCAGTAGGGCGGCGTCGACCTCGGCTGGGCGACGGCTGAAGAGCGTCGCGGTGTCAGCGAGAAGGAGGGTTGGTTGCTGCGGGTGGAGGCAGACCCGACGAGACTTGCCGGGTCATGGGTTTCGCCGTCGGGCCTTCCTCTGCCGGCGGCGGCTTCGGGTGGAGGAAACGCCATCTAGTCGGTGACGGGATGAGGAAGGCGGTGGTGAGGCGAGAGGTGGCCGGGAGCTCATCACGGTGAACAGTAACCGTCACCTTCATCTTTCTTTTTCAGTTTCGTTTTTCTCCTCGCTGGTTTCATTCTTCAAGATAGGAGCTCTTCGTGCTGATAACGTGTTATAAAACAATCTATGATTTATGCTGAAGATGAAGAAGATGAAAAATTTATGGAGAGGAACGAGTCAGTAAATAACCGGGAGCACTGCCGGTATTTTCTCTACTCTATTTTCAGTTCATTTGTATATATAGTACATAAGGAGGGGGACAAAGTTCAGTTTAGTCTCTCAAAATGGAATTCACATTATTTTGGTCCCTCAAAATAATATATTTATAACAATCTCAATTTTTTTCCTTACATTTTCATATATTTAGGCCTCTTTTGCATATGGGTGTGGTTGGGCCCCTCCAAAGTTCATGGGCTGGCTCCGCCCCTATTTACACCCCTAGTCCTAGATGGTAGATAACAGTTTTTGGGACTTGCTTTGAATGTCTTAGATCCAAGCATATGTAAGGCAATTGCTTACTAACTTCATTCTTCTAATATTCCTTATATACCGGGTGATGTTAGAAATAAAAAAAATTTAAGAGGAGGAGAGATGAGCAGAGAATGGAGAAGAGGATGAGCAATGGAGGGGAAGGAGGAAGATCAGTTTCATTAATCTCTGCAGCTTAGAAAACTGAGTACAATATATATATATATAGAAGAAATGAAGTCAGGTTGTTGGCAATAATATTCACGTGCCAACTATGTACAACACTCCCCTTTGAATGTTATTGTACTTTGTATAGAATACGCTTCAGGAAAAACTGCCTCATTAAAAACCTTACCAAGAAAAACCCTGTGGGATAAAAACTTGGTGAAGGGAAAAAGAGTGCAGTGCGTATTCTACTCCCCCTCATTTTGGCCTGACTGCCTCGTTAAAAACCTTACCAAGAAAAACCCTGTGGGATAAAAATTTGGTGAAGGGAAAAAGAGTACAGTGGCCTCTCTTGATTTGTTGTCGTTGCATGCCAATAATTCTCTTGTCAACTTCTGGTGACGTGCCACTGGTCTGATCACTTTTGATTCATCATCAATTTAACTGGACAATGTTGGCAGCATGATCTTCATAATTTGTTGTTGGAGCATCTGTCTTGCCCTCTTGCTATTGTAGTCCAGTGATGCAACGACTCCATGTGTAAAGTTGTAGCAGATGTCCGGTTGTGCCTTTTGTGGATCAAGAAGGGGATCGGCATCTGCAAGAAACAACTCTTCTTTCTTCGGGTTTACATGATTAATATACCACCACATCTTTTATATCCTGAAGATAAGAGCGAATTCACATCTTGCCAATAGGCTTAAGTCAAAAGCTTCAAGCTTTATAATAAGGTACTCCAGGACCAATTAATAGCACGGTATTTGGAAGCCTCTTCTGGAGTGCCAATCATAAATGGATTTATCCATATTCAAAAAATGACTGAAAATATCAATTCAGTTCTATTTTGTAATTTCCCGGGAATTAGTTGCTTCAGGCAACTTGGATCCTTCAGGGATCTTCATGACTTATGGATCCATAATAATAGGCTGTAATAGCATTCATAGATGCATTTCTAATACTTTTCATATTCTACCAGACTTATCAAGATAATTACATCCACCACAGGGGAGTATATCTCCTCATAATTAATACCTGGTCATTTAGGTAAAAACTTTGTGCCACAAACCGTGCTTTACTTCTCATTATTTATTTCTTTCCGCACAAATACCCTTTATGACCAATTAAATTTTACACCATCTGGTGTACGAACTAATGGTCCGAAAAATTACTCGCTTCACATGCGGGTCCAACACATCCTTTAATTATATCTCATATATTTTGGCCAATCATACAATACCTACTTTCATTAGTAGGTTCATGATCCTCATTTTATTTAGCGCTATATAATAAATAAAAATTGTTTTCCGTCAACGGTTATTTCACGTCGGTTCCATCTTATTTCTGACACTATAATCGAGATCTCTTCATACTCATTTATTTCAGGTACCTGAGTTGCTTCTGGAAATTTATCAATTGTGTTAGAAAAACCTCTTCTGGAGGATATTTAATATGAACCTCTACTGGAGGCCATCTTTTCTAACTGGGGCCATCTTATATCTTTTGCTCCATTCTCTCTATCGAGAATTTCTTTTCTTTTGGAACCGAGTATAATCTATAGATTCATTTGCATACTTACATTGTTCTTCAGGAACATCAATCTAAACAGGAGCATTTACAGCTGGTATATGGTCACACTTAATTTAAATGTGTCTGGCAATTGCATATCAATTTTCCTGCAAATGAATCATCTTCTTTTGAACTTCAAGTTCGCATTAATTTATATGAGGATCAACATATTATGCATTTCAACAAACTTGATCCAGCTGCTTCTTTCTCCCCCTGATGTTGGGTATACACACATATCGAATTATCAATAAACAAATCTTGCTATAAAAGAATCTCCAATTTTTTAGTCAATAGTTTCAATAATGTTGTGATTTGATGGAGATTACCCAACATCTATTCCCAAACTTCTTTAAAGACCAGAATAAATATGCTATGGTGGAGCATAATATACTGTACAACCAACGGTCCGAAGATGAGAGATATTTTGTGATCAAGAACCAATGGGGAGATCTTATGATCTTATAATATCTTATTGGATTGATGCACATTTACTGCGTATAAATACCTTAGTCATATTTCATCATTGGTCCTGCAATCAATTGTCAATATGGCCCAGATCTCTTCGGGTTTATTTCCAATGATATACATTCTCCATTGAAGAAACATACCAGCATTATCTAGACATATAGTCTAATAACATAAGTAGGGACATATACCGCAAGTGGCTTAATTATTAAATCAGTGCGCACAATGCCAACTTGCATCACATAATAGACCATCTAGTCGATGCATCGTAAAAATTACCTAGATGGTTAACACCGCGGATTTATCAGTCCGCGTTTATGTCCCTGAACTATTCTCAAACTTGCTGGTGATACTAGGCCATTCTCATCTTAGAAAAGCCGTATAATAACTTTCGCAGCAAACAAACTCATAGAAATTCATTGATTAAACTTCTGATTTTTCAATGAATGATCCAAATAATTTTCGTGCATCATTACTGAACCGGGATGGCCCATCCGGTCATGCCAAACAATAAATCCATGAACCAACTTCAAGTTGGTGCCAGCTTCAGGCTACGCAAGTTGTGTATCTAAAAACTTAAAATTGCTAGCTCCAGGCTAGTGCATTCCAGCTTCTGGTTGGATATGTTAAGTTTCAATTACTAGACTGCTAGCTTCAGGCTAGCTATATATGTGACAGCTTCAGGCTGCTATACATGTGTCAATTTTAGACTTATTTCTGCCACTCATGTCAGAAAAATCAAAATTATTAAGCAATAATTAATGTAGTGGCAAACATATCCAAAAAGCAAATCCTCGAGGATTGGAAAGCTTTGGAATTATCTAAAAATAATACAGACTACCGAAAAATCTTCTAGATCTTTATGGAGCCAGAAAAGGGGTCCATATATGAAAGCTGACATCTGGCTGTCTAAGCTCAGGCTATAAGAAGGGGGGCGGTAGAGGCAGTAAGATACAGAAATCTTAACAAGATAACGATACAGAAAAACTCAACAAGACAAGAAAAATGCCTTCCCTAGCTACTGTTTTCTTTGTTGAGGGTGCCTCTCTAGGAAGGAGAAATAGGTTAGCCTATAGCATGGTGAATGAACAGCAGGAGGAATTACCAAATGAATTGGCGAGGATACCTCGTTTAGTGTTTATTGATGAGCTTTACTCATCTAGGTTCTTTGTAACTCCTATGGAAGAAACTTTCTTCCTAGAGGACCAAGGCAATTTATGAGCTTCCTTTTATGGCTCGGCTAATTCTATTATGTTTTTCATATCTAATAGACTGCAGGAATTTCAGCTGGAGCCTTCATGTCAGATTTTAAATCAAAGCAGTTATTATCAGGTTTCTATGATGGCTCGGAGCGTCCAAAGGGTGACTGGTTTACCACCTAAATGGCATAAGGTACGACTTTTACTGTGGAATTGCAGGGGTGTAGCAAGGAGGTCTCAAGACTTTGTGCGTACCTTAAGGGATCTGAAGAATCAGTACAAGCCTAACATGGTACTGATTACTGAGACTTTGTGGCAAGCAGGAGAGAATCATGGTGTGATTCCACTTCGTTTTCCTCCAACGAATCGGTTTGAGATACCTGGAGAAAACAACATGGGTGGTATGTGGTTCTCCTGGAACGATAGTGTTAGGGTCAACATTAATGGCGAGGCTCAGAGTTTCAGGGTTAATGTTGTACCCAACAGATAGATTACTGTTTAATCATATGTATGAGAACCATTTTCTTTGAATGTTCTCTAGTTATGTATCCGTTTATGCAATAATAATATGCATGTTTGCTTTGAGCCTTTTCCATTTATTATCTCATTTACGCCCACAGGCACAAATAATTATACTGTTTTATTCGCTTCAGGGAATAGATCAGAGTCAATTCATTGGGATTCATAATAATTCATTTTATTACTGGGGGTGTCTGTACTCTTCAAGAGTATATGCTCTTCCAGAGCGTAAAAATACGATCTTCTAGATCATATTTAAAACATTCGTTCTTCAGGAACATATTCGGATTTATGCTCTTCTGGAGCGTGTTAATCTTTTTCTTATTTCGAGATATCATAATATGTTATATTGACATCCACACATATAATTCTCCCCATGTGGATGTCAATTTTGCATTGTCTTCGAGACTAATGCTTCAGGCATTATTCTAAGAAACAATTATAAAGTACTGAAAAGTAAATAAAAATAAATTGCAANTATTCTAAGAAACAATTATAAAGTACTGAAAAGTAAATAAAAATAAATTGCAATGCGTAATAATTTAAACTGAACATAAAAATAAATTGAATATAAAATGAATTGTTAAGCAAGTATAATATCCACCTTCTGGTGGTCATATAATTGCCATCTTCTGGTGGTAATAATGTTTATTTTCGATTTTTCTTTGAAGGATCTTTTGAACGGTAAGACTTCCAGCCTTCGTTGTATTTTTCTTTTCCCGAGTCTTCTGGACTCTTACATTTAGTCTTTCAGACTATTCTCATTTAAATGCATTTTTGCATTTAATGCCCATTATAAATTTCTTCCGGAAAATTTAAGGGCCTCAAATTCAAATAACATAATTGAATATGTAAATGCTTAATTAAAATAAACAAGCAAGGGGCCTTTTATTAATTACCCCTAAGTAAAATAAATGACAGGAAATTAAATGATGGGCCTAGTATGAGCCCATATTAAGCATAAAATTAAAGGCAAGGTAATTAAATACAATGGGCCCTTTTATAGCCCAATTAAAATTAAATTGCTGAAAAATAAATGCAATGGGCCTTTTTATTAATTAGCCCAATAAAAATTAAATTATCGCAAATTAAATACGATGGGCCTTATACGAGCCCAATAAAATCGTAAAGAAATAGGCGGCTTAGCCGGCCAATAAATGAATAATGGGCCTTTTTAATAGCCCAATCGGAATTTAAATAAAAATAGAAAATATGCTTACTCGATAAATCTTTCAGCAATAATATATAATATACGCTTATACGATAAAGGCGGCTTAGCCGGCCAATAAATGAATATAATGAAAATTAAATATAACGGCCTTCCGGGTTTGCCGGGAAAAATCCGAGGCATCAAAATTCCAGCCAAAAACACTATTCACGGTCGCCGGAAATTTCTATTCATCGTGCCGGATTATTTTGCCGAGGCATCAAAATTCCGGCCAAACACTTCTGGGTTTGCCGGATTCCGACCAAAATTATTATTCACGGTCGCCAGAAAGTACTATTCATATGGACAAAATTACTGTTCACGAGGCCGGATTTACTATTCATCGCCGGATTCCGGCCAAACACTATTCATAGGCCAAAAACTAATTTTCGGGACTCACCGTGAGCTCACAATACATTCAATTCCCAAGATCAACATTAATTAAACATTCAATCACTCAAAAAATTACATTAATTAAACATTAATATATTCGTTTAGGACAAGATTGAGAATATAAATTACTTAAGGACTGTATTGCAGGCACTTACCTGCATAAAACGAAACGTCTGGGATGCTCCTCCTCCTTCTTCCTTCTGTTTTTTTTTCTTTTCTTTTCTGTTTTTTTTTTCAACGGGCTGGTCATGAACAGTACCGGCTCAGGCCTTGCACAGTGCCAAACCAAGCCCGTGCACTGTGCCAGGCCCAGGCCTGACCCAGCCAGCCCATCATCCAAGTCCGCGGGTCAGATCCGACCCAACACATAACCCGGTTGGGTCGTCTTCAACCCGAGGCTTGTTGTGCAGACGACGCGAACGGCGAGGCTGCGGGCAGCTTGAGGCGACAGCGCGACGGGGCGAGGGCGGTGAGACGACGACGCGGCAGGCGGCAGTGCGTCGGTGGCGGTGTGGAAGCAGCGGGACAGTTGGTTCTGGTCTTGTCTTCCAAGGCGCGGTGGCGCTACTTGCAGCGGCGGGCATCACGTCGGGAGGGTGGCGGCAGGCGCGCAGCTAGGCAGTGGCAGGCGCGGTGTCGTCGGCAGCGGCGAAAAACGCAGGTGCAGGCGAGGCAGCCCCGACGGGCCTTTCCGGGTTGCGGGTTTCGCCGTCGGGTCTTCGGCCGTAGGCGGCGTGTCGGCGGCAGAAACCGACGGGAGAAGGCGACGACGAGGTCGCGACGGCATGGGGAACGCGCTGGTGGTGGCGGTGTCCCGAGAAGCAGCGCGGAACCGTTCCTTATGAACAGTGCCGAGGAGAAGGAAAAAATGGCAGGCTTGGGTGTTTTCCAATTTTTCATCCCCTTTTTTTCCTTTCATTTCTGCTCTTGTTTTCATGTTGCTCGGGTAGAACAAGTGGTGCTGATAACCTGTTAGAAATAAAAAAATTTAAGAGGAAGAGAGATGAGCAGAGAATGGAGAAGAGGATAAGCAATGAAGGGGAACGAGGAAGATCAGTTTCATTAATCTCCGCGGCTTAAAAAACTAAGTACAATATATATATATATAGAAGAAATGAAGTCAGGTTGTTGGCAATAACATTCACGTGCCAACTATTTACAACAGGTGATTTCTTTTTTTTTTTCCAAAGAAAATGGACTAGTTGGGTAATTTGGGTGTATGTCTAGAGTAGAATGAACACAACAGGCTGCGAAGTATTCATTGGGTTCTGTTCTTCACCAGCTGCTGATGGGGTAGGGTTAATATTATGATGATGCTAAACCCATCTCCTTCTCCTTCTAGGTCCCTTCTTTCCTTGCTCTTTGCCGTCACCGGTGAGCCTTCTGCCTCCTGTCTTCGTGCTTACAGTAATTCCACCAGTGGCAGTGGGAGTGGCCGTAGACACAAACCCAAATCCCAACCCACTTACGTTAGCCTCGATGATGCTCTGGCTTCCTTCCATAGAATGCTTCATAGAAATCCCTTGCCTTCCATTGTCCAATTCACTCAATTGCTGTCTTCTCTTGTCCGAATGGGACATTATGAGGCGGTGGCCTCTCTGTTAAAACAAATGGAATTGCGAGGTATCACTCACGATGTTTACACTCTCTCCATTTTGGCTAATTACTTCTGCCATTTGGGTCATGCGGATTTGGGTTTCTCTATTTTAGGTAGAATCGTTAAGCTGGGTTTTCAACCTAATGCCATTACATTTACCACCTTGATTAATGGGCTTTGCAAGGTTGATAAAATCCCGCAGGCAGTGGACTTGTTTAACGAAATGGTTGCCATTGGCTGCCAACCCAGTATAAAGACTTATAATACGGTGGTTAATGGCATGTGTAAGATTGGGAAAACCAATGTGGCTGTTGGTTTGCTGCGAAGAATGGAAGAAGTAGGTTGCCATCCAAATGTAGTGACCTACAGCACGGTCATTGATGGCCTTTGCAAGGATGGGCAAGTTTCTGAGGCTTTGGATCTCTTCTCCAAAATGACAAACAAAGGGATTTCACCGAACGTTGTCACTTACACCTCCTTGATTCAAGGCCTTTGCCACTCGGGACAGTGGAACAAAGCTTCTACTTTGCTCTCTGAAATGTTGGCTTTGAATATTGCACCTAGTACGTTCACCTTCAGTATATTGGTTGATGCTCTTTGCAAAGAAGGCTTGGCTCCAGAGGCTCATGCTTTGCTTGAAACAATGGCTCACAGGGGTATACAGCCTAATGTTATCACGTACAGTTCACTGATGGATGGATATTGTTTACGGAAGGAAATGGATAAAGCTAGACAAGTGTTTGATGTGATGTTGGGAAAAGGTTGCAGACCTAATGTTTATAGTTACAGCATGTTGATTAACGGATTCTGCAAGATAGGTAAGGTAGATGAGGCTAAACAGCTTTTTGATGAAATGTCTGATAAAGGTTTGGTTCCCAACACTGTTACTTGCACTACGCTTTTAGGTGGCTTATCACAGGCAGGGAGACATGAAGCTGCCAAACAGCTTTTCAAGGACATGAATGCAAATGGCCCAACTCCAGATATAGTTACTTATGCCACTATGCTAGATGGCTTATGCAAGCAGGGGCGCGTTGATGAGGCATTAACACTTTTTCAAACTATGAAAAAGCATTCATTGAAGCCCACTATAGTGATATATAATATCCTCATTGGTGGCATGTGCAATTCTGGAAAGATTAAACATGCAAGGGAACTGTTTAACTCTCTGCCTCTGAAGGGCTTGCAGCCAAATGCCCAAACATGTAGTATAATGATCAATGGACTTTGCAAGGAAGGATTTGTCGATGAAGCATTTAAACTTTTTAGAAAACTGGAAAAGGACGGTTACTCATTGGATAGTTGCTGCTACAACGTCATGATACATGGATTGCTTCGAGAGAAGGATATGTCAAGGGCAGTTCAACTCATCAATGAAATGGTAGATCGTGGATTCTCAGCAGATGCCACTACCACCGAGCTGGTAGTACATCTTTCATCTATTGATGACAATCTCCTGTTGAAAAAATTGCTAGGTTCTGCTGAAAACGATAAGAGATGAAGAGGTGAAATAATTTAGTGAATGAATTAAATTATCATCGATTGGATCTTTGTAGTCTTTTATAAACTTGCTAACATTTTTCTCATTAATCTCTGAACTGTTAGCTTTTATTCATTCTTGCATATGCCCCAAACTTGAAGGATTTTTGTTTTCCCAAGTTGTAGAAATATGTGTTGATATCAATTATTTCCACCGTGCATTGTCCCTTGATGAATAGTCTCGAAATTAGCAGGCACGGGCATTTAATTTAGTTACCTTAAAGAACTATGGATCATAGTTATGCTTTGGTGCTTCCCATCAAGCCCTTGGTCACCTCCACTTCTCCCTTGTGTTGGTGTCGCCCCTGCGATCCCTTGGCTTGCTGCACCTTGGCCTTGCCCCGTTGTGACACACCTCCTTTGTTGGCGACATCCCCTATCGCCTTCCCATTGTGCTCCCATTGGCCCCTTGGTTCATCCTTGACAAGTCGCATGGCGCTCATCGCCTTCGCCTTTTGTGTCTTCCCTTCGCGCAACACCCTAACCGTGCATAACTTGCTTCCACCCATCAAGATCATGCTATTTGTGCTCGGCACTGGCATAGCTCTTGTCGTGTCGACGAACTCCACGCCTAGCACAATTGGATACTCATCCATGCCGACTATCGTGAGATCGATCTTCCCGCGCCATTCCCCAATGGCTATGTCGACCTCGCATGCGACTTCATGAATTGGCTTGGCTTCGGAGTTGACGGCCTTCAACCATCCATACTCCTCCCCAAACTTAATTCCAAGCCTTTGCGCCTCGGACTTTTTGGATGAAGTTGTGCGTGGCTCCTGTGTCAATCAACGCCTCGGTCTCCTTCCCACCAATCTTGGCAACCATGTACATGCGCCCCTTACGGTCGACTTTCTCCTCGGTCTTTGCCTTGACCGCGCCAAGCAACCGGAGTGAGCCCATCCTTGGTTCTTCTTCGGCATCATTGTTCTTGGAGCTCTCTCCCTTCTCCTCATTCCCCCGAATGAGTGCCGCTAGCTTGTTGCGTTGCGGGCATTCATGCGCCTTGTGTGGACCACTGCAAAGGAAGCACTCCAATTTCTTCCATTCTCTACTTGCCTTCTCTTTTCCATGATCACCTCTCGGCTTCTCCCACTTCGGCTTGTGGCTTTTTCCTTTGTCCTCCTTCGCATGGTGCGATGCCTCCTCGGTATCGCTAGTCGCTCCCCCACTTTTGCCCGAGTTATCCTTCGAACCCTTCAACTTGGAAAACTCAAACTTATTGAATTCAATTAGCGACTCCGCTGCGGCAATTGCGGTATTGAGGTCTTGCACCCCATGCCTTTGAAGCTCCAACTTGGCCCACCCCTGCAGGCCATCCAAGAAAGCAAAAAAAGCTTCTTTGTCGGGCATATCGGGTATCTCCAACAAGACTTCCGTGAACTCCTTCACGTACTCCCGAATGCTCCCTTTATGTGTGAGCTGACAAAGCTTACTCCGTGCCTCAAGCTCAACATTTTGTGGGTAAAATTGGGCCTTGATCTCCCTCTTGAAATCAGCCCAAGTGTCGATATGGACGGTGCCCCTCTCCATGTCCGTGTACCTACGTCTCCACCATAGAGTAGCCAAATCACTAAGGTAGAGGGACGCGGTACTCACCTTTTTGGCCTCGTCTCGGATTCCCATGCCATTAAAGTAGCGCTCGCAATTGAAGAGGAAGTTGTCCAACTCCTTAGCATCATGAGCCCCGTCGTAGGCCTTCGGCTTAGGCACGTCGACCATCGACTCCCAAGTAGCCACCACGTTCCCTTGTGCGATGGCCTTGTTATACACAGTGAACTCCCCCTTGAGTTCTTTTAGGTCCTCCACGACGGCAGCAAGTTGGGCTAGGATGGTGTCTTGCCGAGACTTGAACTCTTCAAGCTCCCTCTTGAACGAGTCCGTGACAACGTTGAGGGCACCTTGCAACTCCCCACGAAGCTCCTCTTCGTCCCGTGACTCGAGCTTCTTGATGCGTCGGTCTTGCTTCTCAACATCGCCCATGAGGTCCACCAAGCTAAGGCTCGTTCGATCGAGCCTCTCCTCCACTCCGGCTAGACGATTCCTGTCCACGGTCTTCTCCCTAGAAGCCATCTTGCCACCCTTGATAGGACGTTGTTCCTCCCTAGGAACGTGCTCTCCTACAACAATACCAACATCGGCCTCCCCACTAGCCATTTCCCCACGATCTCCCACGCTAGCGAACCTTTGCTCCGCTACCAACTGTCACGGGCCGGGAGTTTTGGAATGCAAACTCCGCCAACAATCGTCACGAGACTTAGAAATCCCAACAATGACCCGTGCGGCACTTAGGCAAGAACCCCAATCTCAAGCCTAAGTCAGCCTAAACCCCGCTACCACGCTAGCAAGAGAACTTTCGGAAAGTATTGGAGGAAAGCAAAGTGTATATTAACAACAAAGTGTGTTTACAAGTGTGAGCCCCGTGCTCTTTACACTTATGCCTCTCACTAGGCTCCCTCTTGGCTCCCTAGCCTTGTATATCCAAAATGAGGAGACCCCTCTCCTATATATAGCCCATCCACCTCCTCACTGGATGGCTAGGATCGTGCCTCTAGAAGGTTCCACGATCCAATGGCTACCATTACATGTCCTAGAATGTTCTACCAAAATATCTAGCCATACATATTTACACATGCCCCTAGAGTATTCTAGAACTCTCTAGTGTGCACCACCACCATCTAGAGAATTCCGCCATTCTCCAGAGAACTCCACACGCTTCTTGCGCATTTTGGGCTTCTCTAGAATCTTCCGCGCAATTCTTGTCGCGCACCGCGGGACACTAGGACCTGATGGCTATACATCAGAATTTTTATGATTGCTCGGCCAGTAATTAGGGACGATGTTACCAAAGCTGTTAAGGAATTTTTTTCTTCTGGGAAGCTCCTAAAAGGTATTAATTCTACCATTCTTAGTCGTATTCCTAAAATTTCCAATGCTCAAATGATCACAGACTTCCGTCCTATGCTTGCTGCTCTACATTGTATAAGTACATTGCAAGAATTCTTGCTGCTCGGCTTTAAAAATGTGTTCCATCACTTAATAGTAAAAATCAGACAGCATTCATTCATGGGGCGACAAATTGTTGATAATATCTTGCTAGAACATGAATTAGTGCGCAATTATCACAAGCTTGACCTTTCTAGCCATTGCACCTCGATGAAGATAGATTTGATAAAAGCATCTGACTTGGTTGATTGGGACTTCCTGCTCAATGTTCTTACAGCCATGAACATTCCTGAGCAATTTATTAGTTGGCTTAAAGTTTGTTTGTCCACTGCTAAATTCTCTATTTCTATTAACTGTGCTCTTTGAGGATATTTTGCTGGTGGTAAAGGTCTGTGCCAAGGTGACCCTTTATCACCTTATTTCGAAACAGTAAGATTAATAGAGCGGATAGAA
This sequence comes from Turnera subulata, assembly GCA_028386065.3. Taxonomy (NCBI): domain Eukaryota; kingdom Viridiplantae; phylum Streptophyta; class Magnoliopsida; order Malpighiales; family Passifloraceae; genus Turnera; species Turnera subulata. Next base: position 74,980 of record JAKUCV010002316.1, read on the forward strand.
TTCTGTGCCTTCCTTGCTTTAACAGCATTATGAAAAAAAAAACATGTGTTTAAATCACCAGAAGACAACCTGGATATGCGTGATCGTTGGGGGAAAAGATTCCTCAGCAAGTTCTGTGAGGTGCTGAAGCAAACAGTATTCAGCCGCCTTTAAATCAGCATCAGTACAACCCGAAAACAACTGAGTTTGCAGCGTAGCAAGTTCCTTTTCTACTGCTGCAATTTTCTGATCAAAAGATCAACATAAGCACGGGTATGAAACTTCTTAAGCTTGTACCAAAGTTGAAACATAGCAAAACCGTCGAACAGGTGCAGCCCAAATAGAGGAGACTACTGTTGCAAAATCTGGGTGGGGACAGATTAAGCACCGTATCCGCCATTAAACAGGTGTAACATGAGGGATCTTTGTTGTCCCAGGTTGTATATATAAGTGTCATTTCAATTATTATCCACCCTGTCCAGTCTCATGCGCTTTCAGAACTTTTCTACATCTCAAAAATTTACTTAGCCTTAAAGAATCATGGATCGTAATATGCTTTTCTGACCAAACTTGAGAAAGGCCATCTTATGTCATCAGAATTCTTAGTACGCCATGGCATGGATAGATGCAAAAGATGTTTTGGAATATAATCAACTTGTGATTATTGTGTGATGAAAAAAAGAAGCTTGTGAATATTGTTGCTTCTTTCATCTTCATCTGGTACGTTTCCTCAAAATATATTCAATGTCATTTTCCTAACTCTCCATCAGAAGTGTTATGCGGTGTTGATTCTTTGAAGTTTGGGTGTCAAATGCAAAAAGATACTCCATCCGCAGTCTTCTAATTTACCTCTTATGGACAAATACTGCTGTGTTTGATAGCACATCGATTTTGATTTTGATTAAAGGGAAAGAGAGAGGAAAGCAAAATCCATACTAAATTTCCTGTTCTATTTACATTCGTCCACTTCCAAGGAGAATGAAGAGGAAGAAGAAGGTTGTGGCAAGCCACGGTTGCGCTCTAATTTGTGTGGGACATTACAGCCAACCAAATGTGGGAAGTTAAGCTTAGCTTTGGCACCACGCATCTTGAAAGCAGCTAAATCATAGGCCAGAGCTGCTCCCTCTTGGAGTGTCATACGTCCCCAGCCAATCCTTGAACCTTTCTTCTTCGGGTTCCTAATCTCCGCCGCGAATGTCCCGCATGGTCTCTGCCAGTCGCCTCCTGCCTTCGTTTTAGAACTTCAAAAGGGTCTTTGTTTTGAATAATTCCAAAGGTTACCACTGCTTCTCTTCCAGATCTCCATCTATTGTTCATCTTCAATACCAAAAGTAGCATTTCTGTTGCGCAAAAATCTTGTTTTAGTATGGAAAAAAGTTGTAGTTTTATCCCCCAAAGCCAACCCGTCAACGGTAGACTTTTGACTCCTATAATGTTCTTTCTTTAGACAATTAATTTAATTTTGCAAGAATTCCATGGGCCATCACTATTTTTTAGGCTGGTTAGTTTAGACTTGGACATTTCCAATTTTTTTTCTTGAATCCTACTTCTCTATTTTGACCAGTTAACATTACATTACAGTATTTAGTCTAGTTTAGCCGGTTGCGGAATGAATTTAAGCTAATCTCATTTGGTGTACATCATATCAAATGCTATATTGGATTGGACTAGACAGGACAATTGTACTAAATTATGTCTGGTTAGTTGCACATAGGACGGGAATAAAGGCTGTAATGTCAATATTACCCTTGATGTTGTAAAAATTATTTAAGCATGCAATATAGCCAAATTTAAGCTTTAAACAACATATATAATTTTAGTAGATAATTTATTTTTGATTGTGCATATATTTTAATGTGATTGTAATTGATGACCTAAACATGAGCTTAATATGAATTATTAATGACTAATCATATTTAGTGAATAATTATATATTGATTTTGATGATTAACAAACCTGGTTAGATGTTTGCATATGTTTGTGTTGATTAACATGCAGCGTGGTTTCTTATGAGAACAACACAAAAACCACGAGCTTTGGTTTCTGGATGAAACAACACTTTACTGTCAACATCAGAAGTGGACTTGCTGCAAGCTGCTGGTGGCCCAGGTGGTCCTCACAGCGTTAATGCTCAACCCCCAACTACTCCAACGGGCAGAGAAAGTGGTCCATGACAAAGATGAAGACCTGCAACACTTATCTCTCACCTCCAAGCTCAATTATTAATTGTAGTCCACACTTATGGTCCCGGATTGATAAAAATGGAATGTTTTTAAGTAATTGAGTTGCAAAGAGAGTGGACTTCCTGAAATGAACCCAACACCAGCTAGTGGATTGAGGAGTCAACTCTGAAGACTGATTTGTACCACATAGCCGTTGGATGAAGAGCTGAAGAGTACTTTAGAGCCGTTGGATGAAGATCTTCCTACCTACTCTACTTGCTTGAAGCTCTATATATGGAAGAGGAATGCTTCTAGGAAAAGCATCCCAGCCAATTTGAAAAGTGCTTTGAAGTCTGCAATTGTGCTTACACCTGAGTTATTTGTTGAGCTTACACTTGAGTTTATTCTTGTTCAACAAGTTGTTTCAAAGGGTAGTGTTTTAGGCAAGACTAGCGGGTAGTTTTGCTGGGATCTCAAATCTAGGATTAGATTTGGGAAAGATTAGAGTTTAGCCTGGGAAAAACTTGTAAAGGTTTGAGCTGAGCATGCAAAAGCTTGTTTATTGTAAAGGTTAGAGTTTAGCTTGGGAAAAACTTGTAAAGGTTAGAGCTTAGCCTGCAGAAGCTTGGTTTTTGTAATAGGTTGAGGCTGATCCCGCAAAAACCTAAGTTAATGAGGGTTTGAAATCCTAAAGGAGGGTCCTTTAGGTAGTGGAGTACCTGCTGAGGGGGAACCACTCTAAAATCACTGTGTCATATTCTCTCTTCCTTCCGCTCTCTTATAATTTTGCTTGTGATTACTTTCTGTTCTGTGGGTTGGTGGTTTGTGAAGAAACCAAACCAGAAACCAACCGCGATTAAGGGGTAGCCTGATTCACACCCCCCCCCCCCCTCTCTGGCCTATCTGGGCTAACAATTGGTAGTGGAGCCACGTCCTCAGTATACAGGAGTAATATCCAGAGGCAAAGATCATGGCTTATGAGGGAAATAGCATTAATAAAGCACCCTACTTCGATGGTGCAAACTTTGATTACTGGAAGTTCAGGATGAAGATCTTCCTTGAAGGCAAAGCTCTGGAGATGTGGAATATAGTCCAGTATCCTTATGCCAGACCACTGAGGGACATGCAGTTTTGGTCAGAAGAGGAGCTAAAAAAGGCTAAGCTTGATGCTCAAGCCAAGAATGTCCTTCTTTGTGGAATAAGTGAGAGTGAGTTTCAAAGAGTCAGATCTTGTGAAACTGCCTATGAGATCTGGAGGCTTCTATGTGTCACTCATGAAGGCACAAACCAAGTGAAGGAGTCAAGGCTCAATCGTCTTATGAGGGACTATGAACTGTTTCAGATGGTTTCTGGTGAAACCATACAGGAGATGGATACTCGCTTCACAATTATGTGCAACAGCCTTGCAACTCTTGGGAAGGTTATCACACACAGAGAGAAGGTTGCAAAGGTACTTAGGTATCTACCTAAGGAGTGGGAGCCCAAGGTTACTGCCATAGAAGAAGCTCAGAACTTGAATACTTTCACCTATGATGAGCTGATTGGAAAGCTTATAGTGCATGGTTCCAAGTTTGAAACCAAGGAACCAAAGAAGAAGGACCTGGCCTTAAAATCCCATGAATCTGATGGTGACAGTAATTCAGATGTTGCACTCCTTACAAAGAGATTTGTAAGATACTTCAAGAAGAAGCAACTCAAGGGAAGAAGTCCTAAAGGTGTGAAGATTGATGAGCCTAAAAAGGACCCCCTGACATGCTTTGGTTGCAACCGCCCTGGTCACATCAAATCAGAGTGTCCTTACCAAAAGAAGAACAAATATGACTCTTAAAAAACCAAAGGGAAGAAGGTCATGGTTGCTTGGGATGACTCGGATTCTTCAAGTGATTCTGAGACAGATGAGGATGCAAACTTGTGTCTCATGGCTCAAGAAGATTATGAGGTAGATGACTCACCTGACTTTACTTTTGATGAATTACAAGACGCTTTTGCTGAATTGCATGATAGATATAAGGAAGTTCTTAAAAAGAACAAAGCATATAAGAAACGCATTGATTTATTTGAATATGATGTTGATGCACATAGAAACGCATATGAAAAGCTTGATACTGGTCATACTGAAGTTTGTAGGTCATATGAAACTCTGAAAGCTGAAAAAGTTACTCATAGTGAACTAGAAAAGTTAAGTGCTTCTAGTATTACTAATAATGAGTTGTTGGCTATGGAAAATAGTAATCTTAAAGAGAAAGTTAGTGATCTTAAACATTCTATTGAGAAATTCACTAGTGGAACTGAAAACCTAAATATACTATTAGATCAGCAAAGACACTCTGTGCAGAAAGAAGGAATAGGGGCTACACATGTGGTTTTTGAAAAACCAAACACTTATGTGCATTTTGTCAAGGCAGGATCTGATGTGACTGTTACTACTCATGTGCATGCTAACAAACAATATCAGACTGCTAAGAATGCTAAGATAGGATCCAGAATGCAATATAGACACAGATCTCCTAACAAAGCATACAAACCAAATGATTCCAGTATGGTTTTTATCAAACCAAACCAGTATGTGCCATTTGTTCGAACTAGGTCTGGAAAACTATATACACCTAGGACAAACATGTATCCACCTAGGAGAAACTATCATATGCATTCACATGGATTCAATGCATCTCATATTACATATTATTATTGTGGTAAAGTTGGTCATGGTATTAGAACCTGTTGGTTTAAAAAGAGAAACAGTAATGTGAGGTATGTGTGGGTTCCGAAAGGAACCAAGCCTAACCCTGAAGGACCCAAGTTAGTTTGGGTACCTAAAGCTTGATCATATTGACAGGATACTAGGGATGAATGGATCTTGGACAGTGGGTGTTCAAGGCATATGACATGAGACTTATCCATGTTTTCATCCCTAACTGAAAAGGACCTAGGTAATGTAACTTTTGGTGACAAGTCAAAAGGGAAAATCCTTGGTCTTGGTAATGCTGGTTCTAACCCTGTTATTGAGCATGTTTTATTGGTTGATAATCTGAAGTATAATCTGCTAAGTATTAGTCAGTTATGTGACAAAGGATATAGGGTTGTTTTTTAGGCTTCTAGATGTTTGGTTTTAGACAAAAACCAAGTGGTTTTTTGTTGGCAACAGAAAAGGCAACATATATTCTATAAATCTATGCAATGTTTCTGACCCTGAGTTCAAGTGTTTAGGTGCAAGAACAGAGACACCAACCCTTTGGCACAGAAGGCTTGGCCATGCAAATTTGGAGCTCATTTCAAATTTGTCCAAAAAGGAGTTGGTAAGAGGTCTGCCTAAGCTCAAGTATGAAAAAAACCACATGCAGAGCCTGTCAGCTTGGAAAACAGGTTAAAAGTTCCTTTAAACCTAAGCATACTATTTCTACAACTAGGCCCCTTGAACTGTTGCATATTGACTTGTTTAGACCTATGAGAACAGTAAGTTTAGGTGGTAAGAGTTATGTATTTGTGGTTGTGGATGATTATTCAAGGTATACATAAGTATTATTTCTTACACAAAAAGATCATGCATGCTATGAATTTGGTACTCTTGTTAGGCGTCTACAAAATGAAAAAGGCTACAAGATTTCGAAAATTAGAAGTGATCATGGTGGAGAATTTGATAATCTTATATTTAAACACTTCTGTGAACAAAGTGGCATTGAACACACCTTTTCGACTCCCAGAACACCTCAACAAAATGGGGTTGTTGAAAGGAAGAAACGAACTTTGCAAGAAATGGCTAGAACTATGCTTAATGAGCATAAGTTACCTACCTACTTCTGGGCAGAGGGTGTAAACACAGCTTGTTATATCTTAAATAGAGTATCTTTACGTCCTTTGATTGAAAAGACCCCTATGAGATTTGGTTTGATAAGAAACCAAGCATTGGTTATTTTAAGGTATTTGGGTTTAAGTGCTACATTCTTAATACTAAGGACAATCTTGATAAATTTAAGGCTAAATCTGATGATTGTATATTTCTTGGATACTCTCTAACTAGTAAAGCATATCAAGCCTATAACAAGAGAACCTTAGTTGTTGAAGAAACCATGCATGCTGTTTTTGATGAGATTGACCCATGTGATGCATGTGATGATATAGTCACAGATACTGCACCTGAAAATCAACCACAGATCATGTGCATTAATGGGACTGCTGAAAAAGAGGAAGAACCTCCTGAATTGGAGCCTTTTCCACTGCCCATGCAAGAACCAACCGTGCGACCATGTTCACAACCAAACATGGAACCAATGATGGAACCACATGGTTCTGAGGAAAAACCAAACGATGCAGAACAAGGATCTACATCTCATGGAAATATGAGAGCACCTAGGGGACACTCAACAGAGGTTATACTTGGTGATTTATCCAGAGGGGTGACTATCAGATCCTCACTACACAATGTCAACTCACATCTTGCATTCCTCTCACAAGTGGAACCCAAAAGTGCAAAAGAGGCTATTCCTGATGAAAATTGGGTAATGGCGATGCAATAAGAGTTAAATCAGTTCAAGAGGAGTGATGTTTGGGAACTTGTGCCTAGACCTACTGAGCATCCAGTCATTGGAACCAAATGGGTTTTCAGAAACAAACTTGATGAGACTGGTGTTGTGGTAAGAAACAAAGCAAGGTTAGTTGCTCAAGGGTATAATCAAGGGAAGGTATTGATTATGATGAGACCTTTGCTCCTGTTGCTAGATTAGAGTCCATTCGTATGCTACTTGCATTTGCTTCATATAAATCCTTCAAGTTATATCAAATGGATGTTAAGAGTGTATTCTTAAATAGACATATCTTAGAAGAAGTTTATGTTGAGAAACCACCTGGTTTTGAATGTCATGACCATCCTGAGCATGTTTATAAGCTTAAAAAGGCATTATATGGACTTAAACAAGCTCCTAGAGCATGGTATGATAGATTAAGCTCTTATCTTGTGTCTAAAGGCTTCTCCAGAGGCAAAATTGATTCAACATTGTTTGTTAGAACTAACAAAAGTGATGTTATCATTGAGCAAATCTATATTGATGATATTTTGTTTGGAGCTACTAATGATTTGCTTTGCAAGGAATTTGGGAAGCTTATGCATAGTGAATTCGAAATGAGTATGATGGGTGAGCTAAATTTCTTTTTGGGATTCCAAGTTAAGCAGCTTGATGGTGGTATTTTCATTAACCAAGCTAAGTACACTCGGGAGTTGCTGAAGTGCTTTGGTTTGAGTGAAACCAAGCCTAGTGCCACCCCTATGAGCACATCCACCAAACTTGATAAGGATGAATATGGTAAGGATGTTAACATAAAAATGTACAGAGGTATGATAGGGAGTCTTCTTTATCTTACTGCTACAAGACCTGACATTATATTCAGTGTCTGCTTATGTGCAAGATTTCAATCATGTCCTAAAGAGTCATACCTAAAAGCTATTAAATGCATATACAAGTATCTTAAGGGAACATCCTCTCCTAGTTTATGGTATCCTAAAGTCAGTACTTTTGAACTAATAAGTTATTCAGATGCAGATTTTGCAAGGTGCACATTAGATCGAAAAAGCACAAGTAGGACTTGCCAATTACTTAGACAGTTCTTGTGTCTTGGTCAAGCAAGAAACAAAATTCTGTTGCAACCTCAACCACTGAGGCAGAATATGTTGCAGCAGGAGCTTGTTGCGCACAAGTCCTATGGATGAAACAAATTTTAAGTGATTATAGACTAACAATTAATTGTGTGCCAATCTATTGTGATAGCTCTAATGCTATTAACTTGACCAAGAATCATGTACAACACTCTCGGACCAAGCACATTGAAGTAAGGCATCATTTTATCCGAGACCATGTGTTGAAGAAAGATGTGGCAATTGAATTCGTGAAGACTGAAAATCAGCTTGCTGATATCTTTACAAAGCCACTCAAAGAGGATCAATTCACCAAGATCAGACTTGAACTTGGAATGTGTAACTTACCTTGACTCTTTTGCTTACTTGGTTTGATACTTGGGTTTATGCTTGGTTTCATACTTGGTTTTATACTTGGTCTTTGAACAAACCATGCATCCTCTTATTATGTGCATACATGACCATATTATTTTTATTGCATTCATTACACCTTATACACACAAGTTCACATTGCATTCTGGCATATGAGGAAATGTCTTGAGGCATTATGATCATCAGTTAAGGGAAATGAAAGAATGGATAATCTTGGTCTTTGGAGAAACCAAATATTCTGCAGTCATTATCCAATGGACAAAAGCATCTCTTCAGGCGGGAATTCTAAATCAGAAGGACTCTGATAAATTCAAATGAAAATAATTTGAATTTTGGGCGCCTTGGAAGCTGGCAGATTGTGGACAGAAGGTAACTTGGTTTTAGGAAAAAACCAAATGTTCAGCAGTTATTACCCAACGGGCAAAAGGTTTCTTGGTAAGTTGGGGGAGCAAATCTGAGTACTTTGAGAAAGTAAAAAAGAAGATATCTGGTGGGGTTAATCACAGGATCTTTGCTAGTATAAGTTGAAGGTCAAAGTGGACCAAATAATTCAAAAAGTTGGGGACCACAGTGGGTCATACCCGACAAAAGCTAAAAAGGTGGGGAAGAAGTAAATGCATTTGACCGTTATTTTCACCCGTGATCTGTTCCGATTCCTTTGCCACTCTCTCTCCAATAATCCATTCCCTTAACCGGTTACATCCACTTCTTTTTAAACCCCACACACACTCCTTCCTCAACACAAATTCTCATTCACTCACAACTTTATCCCTAAATCCTTCTCTCTTCTAAACCAGAATTGCTTTCAAACCCAAACACTCACAAGATGAGGAAGAGAAACACCAAAACAGCCAAGTCTAAGAAGCATATTTCTAAACAAACCTCTTCTACCTCAAACACTACCAAACCTAAGCCACAAAATCGAGAAGAGATTGAGGCGGCCAAACTTGCATACCTCAAGAAGGTGCATGAACAAAAGGAGATGGAGGAGCTCACTACCACTCCATGTGCTGCTACAGAGGCTGATGAATCAGAGAAGTTCAAGGAGGCTTGGGAAAAGCAGGAAAGTCAGAAGGGGTCTGAAAAAGTTTGGCTTGATCGAGAGCCTTGGCCAACCATAGAGAAAAGGACTATTCCTGAAGGGTCTTCTACATCCTCATGGCTCAAAACACCTCTCACTGGTAATACACCTCAAACTGACCTCTTATGTCCAGATCCTATCAGTTATCGTGTTCCTATACCTGAAGACAGTGAGAAAACCATCCCACACACCACCATTGATAAACCTAGTGCTAGCACAACCACCATACTTACAGAAGATCCTCCTGTGCTTACCCCCAGTATGGTCACATCAATGACTGATAACTTTGTTAAGCATATAGTAATTCCACCTGGTCATGATCCCAAGACATTTCGTGAAAAGAAAAGAGAGGAATTTGGGGATATGATTTTAGATTTTATCATCAAAGGCCATACTCCTCCAGAAAGCCTCATCCGAATACCCTCTAAAGAAGAAGAAGAAGCCTACTACAAAGCATTGTGTGAAGGAACTGAAATGCTAGATACTACTGAGAAGGCAAGTCGTAAAGTTGGTAATAAGACCAACTTGGTTTCCGATGTGGTTTCAGCTGTGGTTCCAGAGGTGGTTTCAGCTGTGGTTTCACCTGCCAAAACCATGCCACAGACATACACTGTTGATCTCAATTTGCCTCAGCAAGAGCTAGAAGAGGATGAAGAAGGTCTGATGGCAACTATGCTGAAAGTAAGCAAAGAAGCTGTTGCTTCTACTATTGAGAAGAATCCTATGGTTTCTAAGAAACCAACTGTGATACCAAAGGAGACACCTATTTCGGAGTCAATCACCAACATTGAGGCTACTGGATAGAAGAAAAGGAAGCGGCAATCAACCACTCCTAAGAAGAACACTGGGATTTCCATTCAGGAACCAACTGCTGAGGTGGTTTCAAAGAAAACAACCCCGAAACCAATGTCTAAGGTAGAAGGGAAAAGAAAGGTTGGTGAGCCCGAACCAAAACCAGAGCCAGAGTCAGATGATGATTCAGAGGATGAATCAGAATCAAAGAATGGCGAGTCTGAGGCAGAGACATCTGATGATTCAGAGGCATCAAAGAAAAGGAAAAGAAGTGTGAAGGCCCTCTCCCTGAGGGACCCACCATATTCAGGTATTGTTACATCACTCCCTCCGCCCGATTAAATCCTTTACCATGCTGCAGCACTAGGGATTCGAACTCGGGACGTGATGCTTTTTATCCCCCTCAAGGAGAGCACCTTCACCAAAGCATCACGTCTCGAGTTCGAATCCCTAGTGCTGCAGCATGGTAAAGGATTTAATCGGGCGGAGGGAGTGATGTAACAATACCTGAATATGGTGGGTCCCTCGGGGAGAGGGCCTTCACAGAAAAGGTGCCTTTTTTGTGAAGGCCCTCTCCCTGAGGGACCCATTATATTCAGGTATTTTTACATCACTCCCTCCGCCCGATTAAATCCTTTACCATGCTGCAGGACTAGGGATTCGAATTGGTGAAGGTGCTCTCCTTGAGGGGGATAAAAAGCATCACGTCCCGAGTTCGAATCCCTAGTGCTGCAGCATGGTAAAGGAATTAATCGGGCAGAGGGAGTGATGTAACAATACATGAATATGGTGGGTCCCTCGGGGAGAGGACCTTCACAGAAAAGGTGCCTTTTTTGTGAAGACCCTCCCCCCGAGGGACCCACTAAATCCAGGTATTGTTACATCACTCCCTTCGCCCGATTAAATCCTTTACCATGCTGCAGCACTAGGGATTCGAACTCGAGACGTGATGCTTTTTATCCCAGATGAATTGGTGAAGGTGCTCTCCTTGAGGGGGATAAAAAGCATCACGTCCCGAGTTCGATTCCCTAGTGCTGCAGCATGGTAAAGGATTTAATCTGGCGGAGGGAGTGATGTAACAGTACCTGGATTTGATGGGTCCTTCGGGGGGAGGGCCTTCACAAGAAGTGATGAATCCGACAATGACTCAGACTAGAAGATGACAATGATGATGAAGAAAATAAAGGGGGCTTTGCTGATGACAATGATGATTGTAATGAAGATGATGAAGAAGATGACGACCCAAAAGATGATGAAGAAACTCCTGCCAAACCACCAAAGAAGAAGGCCAAAACAGATCCTAAATATGCTAAGAAAAAGCTTAAAGTTAAGACTTCTGCTTTCTATTCATCGCACACTGTGGTGATGGAAGACTTTAAGGAGCTTGGTGTGTCACAAATTCTAAAGAAGGTTAATCTTGGCTATATGGCAACTCTCAAAGCCAAGGCATACAAGACTGTGACAAGGGATGTCTACAAGAATCTGAAGTCAACCACGAATACTTCTGGTGCTACCAAGACAATTACAACCAGCATCAAGGGCAAAACTGTGAAGATCACTGTTGATGACATCATTGAAGTGCTTAAGCTCAAGCCTGGCAAGCTTAAGGTTGCCTATGATTATGAGAAGCATCACAGGGGAACCCCTACTGACACTGAAGCCAACAAGATTTTGTTTGGATCCTCCAATCGAAGGGGCAAGTACAGAGCTCTGTCTCCTCAGCATAGAGTTCTCATGTACATGATCATCAGGGTGGTTTTACCTCGACCTTATCATCAAACCACTGTCAAACTCTGTGATCAGTGGACTTTGACCTGCATCCTGAAAAGGACCCCCATTTGCTATGGGACTCTCCTCCTGCATCATATGGCCACATGCAGAGTGCCATGTCTGGGAGGCTTAATCACACTGCTGGCCCGCAAATTTTCCAAGACTCCTTTTGAGGAAGATGAACCCGAGAACCCTGTCCAGATCAATGCTCAAACTTTGCCCAAAATGAGTATCAAACCTGGTGCAGATGGGAAATTTGTTGTAGTAAAGAAGACCAAGGGTAAGGTATCTGAAAAAGATGATCTGATGGTTCGGATGGATGCTATTGAGGGTACCTTGGAGGAAATCAAGGAGCAGATCAATGATCTTGAAGAAAAAGTGATGGACTCTTTGGATCATATTGTCTCTCTTCTTGAGTCTGATATTGATGATGAGTGATGCATTCAACTACCTGATGCCCCTAGGACATGCATTTGCATTTTGCGTACTTCATGGTTTTACGCATGGTTCCTTACTTGGTTTTTAGGCTGGTTTATTGTTGGTTCTTATGTTGTTTTTTTTATCGTGGTTTCTCTTTCGGATCTTGTTTGGTTCTGTTATCTGGTTGTTACCTTATGCTATTTGGTGTTCATCTTTTGGATATTAATCTTATGTTCCTATTGCACTAATCTTGTCTCTTATTCTACCCTTTACCCTTATACTTTTTGTTGATGCCAAAAGGGGGAGAAAAATGGTGCTGAAAAGGGGAGAAAAATGTTAAAATTTAAACTATCTCTTGCTGCTACGCTATACTCTGCTAAAAATTATTTGCAAGAAGATGTTGTTATTTGCAGGGGGAGTATTTTGGCTAAGCAGACTACCCAATGGTGCTTAGAGCACAAAAAAAGTTTGATATAGGGGGAGCAATAATTCAGGGGGAGTGTGCTTACTTATTGTGATATCTTAACTAACCCTGGTTTTTGCAGTAATCAACACAATGTTTGTCATCATCAAAAAAGGGGAGATTGATGACCTAAACATGAGCCTAATATGGATTATTAATGACTAATCATGTTTAGTGAATAATTATATATTGATTTTGATGATTAACAAACCTGGTTAGATGTTTGCATATGTTTGTATTGATTAACATGCAGCGTGGTTTCTTACGAGAACCACACAAAAACCACGAGCCTTGGTTTCTGGAAGAAACCACACTTTACTGTCAACATCAGAAGTGGTCCTGCTGCAAGTTGCTGGTGGCACAGGTGGTCCTCACAGCGTTAATGCTCAACCCCCAACTACTCCAACGGGCAGAGAAAGTGGTCCTTGACAGAGATGAAGACCTGTAACACTTCTCTCACCTCCAAGCTCAATTATCAATTGTGGTCCATACTTATGGTCCCGAATTGCTAAAAATGGAATGTTTTCAAGTAATTGAGCTGCAAGGAGAGTGGACTTCCTGAAATGAACCCAACACCAGCTAGTGGATTGAGGAGTCAACTCTGAAGACTGATTTGTACCATATACCCGTTGGATGAAGAGCTGAAGAGTACTTTAGAGCCGTTGGATGAAGATCTCCTTACCTACTCCCACTTGCTTGAAACTCTATATAAGGAAGAGGAATGCTTCTTGGAAAAGCATCCCAGCCAATTTGAAAAGTGCTTTGAAGTCTGCAATTGTGCTTACACCTGAGTTATTTGTTGAGCTTACACTTGAGTTTATTCTTGTTCAACAAGTTGTTTCAAAGGATAGTGTTTTAGGCAAGACTAGTGGGTAGTTTTACTAGGATCTCAAATCTAGGATTAGATTTGGGAAAGGTTAGAGTTTAGCCTGGGAAAAACTTGTAAAGGTTTGAGCTGAGCCTACAAAAGCTTGTTTCTTGTAAAGGTTAGAGTTTAGCCTGGGAAAAACTTGTAAAGGTTAGAGCTTAGCCTGCGAAAGCTTGGTTTCTGTAATAGGTTGAGGATGATCCCGCAAAAGCCTAAGTTAGTGAGGGTTTGAAATCCTAAAGGAGGGTCCTTTAGGTAGTGGAGTACCTGGTGAGGGGGAACCACTCTAAAATCACTGTGTCATATTCTCTCTTCCTTCTGCTCTCTTATAATTCTGCTTATGATTACTGTCTGTTCTGTGGGTAGGGGGTTTGTGAAGAAACCATTTGGTTTTTCAGAAACCAAACCAGAAACCAACCGCGATTAAGGGGTAGCCTGATTCACACCCCCCCCCCCCCCCCCCCCCCCCCCCC
>JAKUCV010002317.1:0-15206 GCA_028386065.3 Turnera subulata
CGACAAAGGAGCCGGTGCTGGTTGAAATTGGAATAGGGATGATTGGCATGCGCCAACATTTTGGACAGGAAAACAATTCATTAGTGACTCTGTCTAATTGTCTTCTCTGCTTTTTGTTGAACCGAAGACTTTTTTATTTTCTCATTCATGTGAGAATCAATCCTTGATGACTCATTCATCAAGAAATTAAAGAAAACAATACACATTCTGATGATTTATTAGATCATAAAATACATAAGAATAATACCAATAAAATATCTTTATCTATTTGTACGGTTGGGCATCTACCGAGCCCATCAGATCTGAAAGATTGCTTCATACGCAATTTATTTATTAAGAAATTAATGAAGACTATTTTATGTAGCGTAGGATAAAGCTTCTAAATCAAACTCATCAAAAGAATATTGTCTATACCACTTATTTTATTATTCATCACTTTTTTTTTTTAAAACCAAGAATTCAAGATCGGAACCTCACTGTTTTAGAAGTTTTTTTTAAAGATAAAACAGTGTTTTAGAAGTTAACTTTAGTAATTGTGACTGGAAACGCTGTTGGGTAAACAATTATTTTGTGCACATAAAGTCTAATGTTAGCACCTCAAGATAAGCATTGCTTTACCAATTAGGCTCAGTTGGGTCCCACTTGATTACCCAACTCTAATTTTCATCCCCATAAAGCAAATCCAAGTGCATCTAGGTATCTAACTATGCAATTAACAATTAATTACGGAAAGCACAATGTTTTAAAATTTCCCCACCATTCTTATCTTAACACAATTGACCTCCTCTCCTACCCAAATTAAGCTCTTAACAAATAAATACAAAATTTGAATTTAAAATTGGCCGATTCCTATTCAAGGATTACTTAGAAATGAACTGCTGAAACACATAAATCCATTTTTTTCTTAAATTTCGCAGTAAGACAACAACTATGAAAATTATGAGAATGTTTTTTTTTTGTAAATAAAATGTTTTGCTTCCAAAATCAATGATAAGATTCGGCACCAGATTTCTTGTTGAGTTTGCACTTCAGGATATTGAACTGTACCACTAAAATATTATATATATAATTCTCAAACAGAAACACGCTTAATGATGCGGACAAGAAGACGGTGCTAGGGGTTAGATAATAATTTATTTAACAAGCAGAACAAAGTTCCCATAACTCCAGTAAGGAGGTAAGGTACATGTGATTTAATTATATGCTAAGGAAAATGACAACAAAATAATGCCTATTTAGCACCCTACCATAGAGAGCCAAAACGGCAGTGCCTTGAATCTGACACTCTGGAGCAGCTCACTATAACTTCCCAGGTTTGCCCATAAAAATATCAATAACAACCATTAATAGTACTAAGTTTTTTTTTAACTCAAATAGTGGTACTTAATTATAAGAGTGTTAATATGCAATTATCTGTCATGCACAATAAGCTTCAACATGTGTAATATATAGCACAGATCTCCCAAGTGAAAACTTACCGATGGAGTCCATTATGTGTAAGCTTCCACTTATTACCCTAATTTAGTATTTTTAGTCCCAAAACAATCATCATCCACACATCAACAGAGTCAAAAGTATTAAAAACTTTATCACGATTGCATAAGCTATCGGTAGGTGCATACACTTATGGCTCTACCATCCATGATGGATCGTTTATATATAACAAGTTTAATATTTGTCCAAATCCATAAGAATCCCACCATAACTAATAAATTTTTCCTTCTAAAGTTCTCTCGTATAGAACTGTATAGCAATAGTCTAAGATATGCAGGGAAAAGACTACAACAACTCACGTAGCCTTGAGTTTCTTATATACTGATAATACAACTTATGAGATACATCAGTTAGTGATATACACAAACTATACTAGTTAAGGATAATAACAACGTGTAGGATAAGGAGGTAGCTAATCTGATAAGACGATATGGACTTAGCTAAACTAACTGATAAGACGATAGTGTCTAATACTCCCCCTCAAACTAAACCGTGAAGGAACAGAGGTTTAGTTTGTCTCTTAGAAGCTGGAAACGCTTGCTGGGCAGGGGCTTTGTAAGGACATCTGCAAGCTGATCTGTGCTCTGAACATACTGAATGCGCAGCTTATTCGCAGCAACTTGTTCCCTGACAAAATGATAATCTAGATTAACATGTTTGGTTCTCGGATGCTGAACCGGATTATGACATAAATACGTTGCCCCAATGTTGTCACACCAAACATGAGGCACACGATGGGATATTCCAAGCTCCCCTAAAAGAGATTGTATCCAAATCAGTTCAGCTGTACCGTCTGCAACTGCTTTGTACTCTGCTTCGGTGGATGATCGGGCCACTGTTCGTTGTTTCTTTGAAGCCCAGGAAACCAAGTTTGCACCCAAGAACACTAAGTAACCTCCGGTCGATTTTCCATCGTCTACACTGCCCCCCCAATCTGCATCGGTATAAGCATGCAAAGAATTTGTTGTTTGCCGATACAGCTGCAAACCATGATGTGCCGTTTGCTTCAAGTACCGCAGGATACGTTTGACAGCTTGAAAATGCTCCTCTGTAGGATGCTGCATAAACTGGCTAACCTTGTTCACAGCATACACAATATCAGGCCTTGTGATGCCCAGATACTGAAGGGAGCCAACCAGTTGGCGGTAGAAGGTTGGATCAACAAATTCTTTGCCTCCAGATTTAGTTAGCTTAGTGGTAGTGGAAGCAGGAGTGTGCAGTCCCTTGCAATCAGACATCCCGGATTTCTGCAAAAGTTCCTTAATGTATTTTCGCTGCGTCAACAGAAGACCTTTTCCAGTTGGTGTGATCTCAACCCCAAGAAAGTAATTCACGCTCCCCAAGTTGCGAAGGGAGAACTCAGCACCCAATTTTTGAATTAACTCAACAAGAAAGGACTGATTATTACCTGTGACAAGAATGTCATCAACATAGATTAAAACGTAACAAATAATATGCCCATGCCGGTAAATCATCAAAGAGGAGTCAGATTTGGAGATGCAAAATCCAAGAGTAAGTAGATAATCACTGAGACGCTTGTACCAAGCTCTCGGTGCCTGCTTGAGCCCATACAAAGATTTCTGCAGTTTACAAACATGGTTTGGCTTGTCTGATGCCAAAAATCCTTATGGTTGAGTCATATAAACATCCTCCATAAGAACACCATGCAAAAAGGCATTCCGGACATCCAGCTGTTGCACAATCCAATTAGAAGAGAGTGCATGAGAGAGTACCACCCGAATGGTTGTGGGCTTAACAACCGGACTAAAAATTTCCTTGAAATCGATGCCTTCCCGCTGATGGAAGCCTTTGGCGACTAACCGAGCCTTGTAGCGTTCAACTTCACCATTGGCCTTCTTCTTTATGCGATAAACCCACTTATTTCCCACAAGATTCATAGTGTCTTGATAGGGTACAAGCTGCCATGTGTGATTCCGGATTAGAGCATTAATTTCTTCTTGCATCGCATCTCTCCACACAGAATATTTGTTTGCTTCCGTGAAAGAAGTGGGTTCAGAGGTGGGGAGATGTTGTTTGTGAGTGAGGTAATTAGAAGGAGAATAGCGATCAACAGGTTTTGGTTGTTGGCGCAAAGTCATGCGCCGTGGGGGTGTGGGTGTGCTAGGATTTGGCGATGTTTCAACCGGGGAGTCAGAAATCGAAAAACCTGGTGGTGAGTATGTAAGCTGACGCCGTGAAAGTATCCTAGTAGAGCTAATGGGAGTTGGGGAATGAGGTTGTGGAGTTGGAGAAGGAGAAGCAATTGGGGTCGACCTTATAGGCGATGGATTGGGCTGAATAGGTGTAGATAAGGGTGAAGGAGGAGGAGGGGCAGCAGTAGTAGCCAATCGCGGTGTCACAGTGGTTGGCTGCAAAGTACTATTATCAGGGAAGAAGACATTCAAGGGAATTGACACCCACGTCTCGGAGGCTGGTGAAGCAGATGGAGGCTGTGATTTTTCTTTAGAAAATGGGAAAACATCTTCATAAAACTTAACATGACGCGCTATATACATGCGCCTCGTAGCAACATCTAAGCACCTATAACCCTTATGCAATGGACTATATCCCAAAAATACACAAGAGACAGAACGATAAGAAAATTTATTCTTATTATATGGACGCAAGTATGGATAGCAAAGACAGCCAAAAACTCGTAGAAAACTATAATCAGGCAAGGTGTGATAAAGAACTTCATGAGGAGATTTGTTGCCAAGTAAACGAGTGGGTAGCATATTGATTAGAAAAACTGCGGTTTCAAGAGCAAAATGCCAGTAAGAGAAAGGTATGTTACCCGTAGCCATTAAAGTCAGTCCAGTGTCCACAACATGACGATGACGACGCTCTACAGAGCCCTGCTGCTCGTGTGTATGAGGACACTGAACCCGGTGAGAAATACCACACGACTGAAACCATTTATGTAGAGGGCGATACTCTCCTCCCCAATCACTTTGGATAGATTTGATTTTTGTGTCAAACAAACGTTCTACTTGGGATTGAAACTTACGAAAAACATCATAAACCTCAGACTTGCGTTTGATGGGATAAAACCACATGAATTTACTGAAATCATCCACAAAAAGAACATAATATCGTGAACCAGAAATGCTGGAGTGCGGGGAAGGTCCCCAAACATCAGTGAAAATAAGATCCAAAGGTTTGGAAGTACGAGTAGAACTAGAAGGTAAATGAGTACGAGACAATTTTCCCAAAGGACAAAAAACACAGGACTTAAAAAAGAACTAGAAGAAACAGGTAAATGAAGTTTATTGAGGAGATGTTGTTGAACTTGAAAATGCGGATGTCTAAGACGTCGGTGCCAAGTCTCTGCCGCAACCCTGACAACAGTTAGAGCCTGAGAACCACTAGTATCACCATGAGATGGAGAAGGGTTGAAGGTGTAAAGGCCATTACTGCTCTTGCCGGTGAGGAGGGTGGTCTTGGTTGCCCGATCCTTAACAAAAAAGAGATCCGGGTGAAACTCAAAAAACACATTGTTATCATTAGCAAACTGTTGAACAGAAAGAAGGGATTTGGTAATATCGGGCACATGAAGAATATTGTTAACAAACAAAGGGCGAGAGGAGGAAGGAATGGAGGAATTACCAACACCGGTAATGGTTAAGTCATGACCATTACCAACCTGAACCGAGTCATGTCCAGAATATTCTGTGTAAGGATGAAGATAATGCGAATCCGGAGTCACGTGATGGCTTGCACCGGTATCAGGAAACCACTGATTTGCAGAATAAGATGGATTACCATGGGAGACAGTGTTCACAGAAGGCGAGAGATTGGCATTGCGCTGATAACAATTTGGAGCTGTATGCCCTAACTTGCCACAGATCTGGCACTTTGGGCGGTAGGAATCATTCTTAAAATTGCGGTTGTTGCCACCACGTCCCCTGCGACCTCGGCCACCCTTTGAGGGAGGCATGTACGGCTGCCGCTGTGTGACATGGACTGAAGGAGCAGCCGATGCAGAAGAATCTTTCACAGGATCGACAGTTGCTGTGTTGTCTAGAGCAAGAGACTTAAGAGGGTCAGTATTCAAAAATTCATAACTCATTAAAGCACCTTGGAGTTCAGCAAAGGATAGAGGCTCGGGTCTGGCAGCAACAGTGGTTGCAAAAGTCTTGAGATCAGGTTGGAGTCCTCGGATAAGACTAATCTGAAAATCAGATGCCGGCAAGGCCTGACCACTCGCAGCCAGCTCGTCAGAAAGTCGCTTGGCACGATTCAAATATTGCATCACTGGCTCATCTGGGAGCTGAGAGATTTGTTGAAGAGCTGAATGGATAGCCATACGTCGCGCCTGGTTAGAGGATGCAAGAGAAGATTCAAGAGCATCCCATGCCTCTTTGGATGTCCGCTTACCAACAATCGTGGGAAAAATTCCCACATCAATAGATGAGTTGATGCTACTCAAGATTGCCTGATCCTGTTGTACCCAACGATCATAGGCAGGATTCGGTTGTGCTTCACCTGCAGCATTGTAAGTGATTGGTGAAGGACAAGGAAAAGTACCCTTTACATATCCAAGAACACCCTGGCCAGCCAAGAAAGGCTCGATTTGAGCACGCCAAAAAACATAATTGGTGTGAGAGAGTTTGATGGAGATGGCTTGATGAGAGTTACTCAAGGTTTGAACAGGTGGAAGTGCGGCTGCAGCAGCTCCCGCAGCGGCCTCATTGATTCTGACACCTGAAGAACCCGAAACAGTCGACCCAGTAGGAGGATCAATCTGAGACATAGTAACAGCAAAGAGCACAGAAATCTTGAGGATAAAAAGAAGAAAGAATTATGCGGTTAAGCCTATTGGCTCCGCTACCATATAGAACTGTATAGCAATAGTCTAAGATATGCAGGGAAAAGACTACAACAACTCACGTAGCCTTGAGTTTCTTATATACTGATAATACAACTTATGAGATACATCAGTTAGTGATATACACAAACTATACTAGTTAAGGATAATAACAACGTGTAGGATAAGGAGGTAGCTAATCTGATAAGACGATATGGACTTAGCTAAACTAACTGATAAGACGATAGTGTCTAATATCTCGCAATAAGTTTTTATTACTTCCTGCACATCCCAAGTACTGCATCCACCAGGAATTTATAATGTACCAAAAGCTAATAAAAAAGAAATATAAGTATATATTCTTACATTAGTTTGTCAGAAACGATGTAGAATTGTTTGTCCGATGCAGTAATAGTGATGGACCATTTTCACAAGAGAAATCACAGTCACTACAATTGTAGGCAGTCTCGTTGACATAATTCTCAGGTATGAGCTAGTTGGCATAAAAACACAAGCTGTCAGTGCGTCACATTTGGTTCTTTTTGAATTGAAAGTGTCACATTATCACTTCCTCTTCTTCCTCTTCTTTTCGTCAATGGTTCTATGGCGAGATTGATCCCTTTATCCTTCACCTCTTACAAATTTAGGCTGATCAATAGATTTTTAAAACTACATAGTACCACGTAATCTGGTTGATTTATTTGAAAATGATCTTAATTTTGGTATGTGTGATACTGCAAATTAAGACAGGTGCATAGCTTAACAACGTTTTCTTCCCCTCTATCGGAGCTTAAAGACCGTTGACTGCAAATGGATGATGAGCCAATCCTAAAACGACATCAACTATTCAACTCCAACTTGAATGGCTCAAAGAGTCATAACCAATTTAGTTATAGTTATATGGTTTAATTTCATACAAAATGTGGCGACAACATGATAGTCTTATTCATGACGACCAAAAAAAAAATGATTTGCTTATTCATCATCATCACCAGCATAATTAAGATTATCCATCGACTAGATAGTATCAACAAAAATTAAGATTATCCCTCTCCTCGATTAAATGCCTCGGACAGGTAGAATTTTCATTTTTAAGGGAGTATAATTGACCAATTATAGACATGGATTCATTGCTTGAGCATCATAGAATTTGCACTTTGTGAGACCTATTAGGGCAGCCCTCGTGTTCCACATTTACGTACGAGTCAAATATTAGTAACTATATGAGGACAAATCTTGCAATAGTTGCATTTCCCACTCTTGGATTAGTGAAGGAAAATTTAGAGTGTCTTGTTGTACCATGTTTCGAGAGCCGTCCTAGGAGATCCTTGCTTCACTGCAGTTCCATGTTTCTTTTTAACTTTTGTGGTTTGCCAAAATCTGTTTAATTAGCTTCCACTAACATTATTCCAAGTAGCATTTGGTGAGTGAGCTGAACCAAATTTTATCTTACCACACAAGAGAAGCGAGGATTTAAGGGATCACAATTTTTTTTCCTTTTAATATTGGTCCATGCTGATTGCTCAGCGCCCACCTCCCCCACCCTAAAGCTAAGCTCCTAATTAACCCTTTATTAATTGAACATCCTGTAGATTAATAGATATATACAGTATAGAAATATAGCTGGTTAAACCTGTCTAACAAACTCACCCTGTAGGATATTTTTAGGCATGATCAATTATTTATTTATTACATGTCGTGTGCAAGTTGATGATGAATATTATCCAGTTTCTCAATCCTAACACGCGTGGAAGTGATTAAGACACATTGTTAATTAAGAAATTGTATATGATGAAGAATGACATACCAACCAACCAACAAAGAGTATAGTGTATACTTCACATTTGTAAAGAATTGGTACCTATACATCCTCAATATAGGCCTAATCAACCCTAATTTCACTGTTAGTAGGGCTTAATGATAAAATAATCTGTAAAAGTCGTTATAAATATTTGTTGTACCTGTAAGATTTGATCCTGAGATGGGCCAATTATCTCTGCAGTAATGCTATTCCAAAAGTTTGACCCTTAATAATCTCACTAATAGCACCATTCTTTAGATCAACATTTATTTATTTGTTGAACACGTTGGGCTGCTAGCTACTTTGTTTTTCACACGAGCTCCATTGAGTTAGAGAAATGGTGCAACAATCGACAACTACTGCTTTGACAATTCGATATCCTATTTTGCAATAACTGTTCCCAAGTAATTCGTCATTTTGGCCAGCGTAAGTCATCATTTTCCATGAATTTTTCCTTTACAAGGAACTAGGTTGCTCTTTCAGAGATGTATTTGCAAAGGTTAATATCTGGAAGCAAACTTCGTATATATTTTGCTGTAGGAGGAAAGTGACCAATGAAAGAGACACATAGTGTAAGCTTATAATTACGTAGATATGTAATTAAATCAACAAAATTAGGTATCTGTAACTTCTACGCTACTACTATATAGAGATTCTAGTTGATTCCAATAGGAGCCCACAATTCCCAATTTTATTGGCTTAGTATATACCAAATATCAACATTTAATGGATAGTTTATGGTTCTTTGAAGTTACTGAATACACTGGAAAACCATGTTGAAGACACTTTGCCATAACATACATATGGCTTGCACGTAAGAGGATTCTATATAGGACCCATGAATATATATATGTTTATGAATGAGATGATACTTTGGAATCTTATGCATAACTATCATATGTGATCCCCTTTGAAGAGGCAAGTTGCATAATTTGCCCAACCATTGATTCCACAAGTGCTCAACTTTAGCAACTTGATGATGATGCCTTATGGGGGAGAATTTGACAAGGATTGGCATATGTATATATATATGCACACCGGGTCCATCTTCCATTGTGTTTTTCTTTTTTTTCTAAATGATGATTCATTCATCCTATGCTCATCCATTGTAGATATAGCTAGGTTAAACGTATCTCATACACATATTGTGCCATATATAGATCTGGCTTTCTTAAAGGGGGCATAAAACTAATTAATGAATGTACCTAATTCCAGGGCTTTCTTGTTTTTATTCAATTTGATAGTATGCAACTCTCTGTGTTTGTATAGTTAGTCTGATCAACAGCCGAACCCTATGGGAGAATGTGGGTCGGATCCGGACTAATCGGAGCAAAACTCTGAATAGGAAATCAAAAAAATTTGGAAGGCAATTGAAGGAATAGTTAATTAATTAAGCACAACAGGTAAACTGCAGCGAGCAAAACAGGCAATTGTGTTTGCTCCGAGTTTTGTCTTTTGTAACTATTCGTTTGCATATGTCTAATGTATGATCCGGTTTCAGGCCAAGAAGATGGAAGAAAAACCAAAGACAGTCAACGGAAATGCAAGAAAGCAAAGGCTATAGCGTACAAATCAAATAAAACGGACGATTAAAAACACCGGCCGAAATCTATAGTTCAAAAGGCATGAAACTGAGATTTGTAGACATAGAGTAAGATATGAACTGACAAAAGAAACAGTAAAGAAATAAACCTGGAAAGAAAAATTTGGAAAAAGAATAAAATATGGTGTTATTGTGTATGAGGTCATGAAGCTTTTACATGTGATGTACATGTAATAAGTATTTTATAGTACTGGTATTTTGACTTCACCAAAAAATAGTGTGTGTATTCTAGATATGGCCCGGCCCCCTATCCTGGACAACTGCCTATTAGCCGTGTAGCCATCCTTTTATCCAGCCAAACCCTATTTATCCCAATAATTAGCTAGGGATAATCACTCCTAAATTTTACTATGATAGACCTAGCCTCGTGGCCCTTTATCTTTCTCTCTGTCATCCATTAGGTAGTACTACTAATTCTCTGTCTTTCCAGTTAATGCAACCCAACTTTTATCCATTTGAGAAGCTTTTTCTGGACCATTCTTCATAATTATCTTCCTTTTCCTTTATATGAAATTCACAATCATCTTTTGCTAACAAACCCATGTCTAGAGATGTAGAATTTCGATATCAATACATTACTTTTATTCTGTCACCTTAATGGAGGAACATCCAGTAGTACTTAAAGCGTGAAATTTGCATTTTTAAGCCGAAATGCTAGGAGGTTACTTACCACCTCTTGGACCGAGTAAACGTTGTACCAAGTTTTTAGACCAGCTCATTGAGTGCGATTGTCTGGTCTTCAAGAATTATTACATCACTTGTTTTAAATGAATGTTGTTGGTGAATCAGCCAATTTTGGTCCAACCTTCAAAGTGCTTGTATAATCTTATTCTATCCCATTCCCTTACGTGTTATACACTTTGTCAAAGCCAAACCTGAAAATAGTTCAGGTTTGTTTCTTCAGGAGAATTTTGAACTCATTCCATTCAATTGTATCCAATCACATCAAGCCGAACATGCCTATCGACATGCAAGTAGACCGAGCAAAAATGTATGAAAGACCAGAATTTAACTTTGGTGACTAAGACCGAGATTCAAACTCGAGACCTCGAAATCTTTATTGTATATATTTGGCGTTGACGCGTAATTCATGTGTCTTTCTTCACCAATTCAGCTATATGCGTTTTCAGTTGTGTATGCTAATGTTTTAAGACGCAATTCATTTCGCTAACTAAACAAGTTGTCTTCTTATGATATACGAATTTATAGCTTATTATGGGACAGTACTGTTGTTTGTTTCCTGGTCACCATTTCGTCGTGGGATATTGACTTTGGTTTGAATTATGATCCACAAGGCGTATGGATTTGTTTTGGACTAGAGTAAGAAGATATGGAGTTTTTGGATCAGGCAGATTTCTGGGCTAATTATCCAAAAGGCCCAAATCAGTCCAATACCTTGGTCCATTGGTGGAGCATTTTTGCCGCTGCTTCAATAGTTATCTTCTCCGAACTCAAGGCCCAAAAGAAAAAGAAGGAAGCAGCTCCTTAGAGAGGAAGAAACTTATTAGAAAGTAAAGAAGCTGGTGGATTCTCTTTTAAACCATTCGTACATACCAATAATGCATGCTTTTCTTCTTACAAAATCCGCCATAGTATGCTGCATTTTTAATTACACCAGTCCTCTCCTCTCCTCTCCTCTCGTCTCCTCTCCACCATGTTTTACTCCAGTGCCACCCCATCACAGAGTTACTCCAATATGGCTACAACCACAAAACCACCACCAATGAATCTGAAGCTTCTTATAGACAAATCATCAGGCAAGGTTCTGTTCGCGGAGGCCAAAAAAGAATTCGTGGACTTCCTCTTTGCACTTCTTCAAGCCCCTCTTGGCTCTCTGCTAAGGCTCCTCAGCGAAAATGGCATGCCTACTTCATCAGGTTCCCTTGATCAACTCTACACTAGTGTACTTAACTTAGACCCCAACTATTTCCTCCCAAACATAAACAAACTTACTTTGATCCCTAAAATGGACTTTCCTCCAAACACCCATCATGTTCCCTCCTTTCCTCCCCCTAAAGAAAGTAACAGTGGCTTCACTCTTGGTTCTTCTTCGCCTTCTACTTTCTCCACTAGCACCCCACCGTTATTCGGTAATCAAAGTAATTACAGTACTAGCTCTCCTTTTGGTTCTTCGTGTGAGGTAGTCCCTGGGTATGTTAAAGATGTGGTAACATACATGGTACTGGATGACCTTACAGTGCAGCCATCTTCTAATATCTCTATCCTGATTCTCCTTAACAAGTTCCATGTCAAAGAGGTTGGCTGTCTTCAGGAGAAGAATGTCAAGATTAACCTGCAAAAGGTCATCACTGTAACAATCATTGCTAGTTAAGTATACTCTTACTAATAGCTATATGTACGTATAATCAATTAATTAACTGTGTTTCAATTTGTCTTTGTACATTTTATTTGGTCAGGGGATAGAGCTAGTGAAGGCCTCATTCCAGTCAGATTCAGTTCTCACAGATGTGTTCAATAGGACGACTACAGATAATCACCAACCTTCCAGTTCCAAATGAAGTCTCAAGTTTCGAGGAAGCGCGCAGTAGCGAAACGGAAGATCCATGGTGAAATTAGTTACCTACTTACTCTTTAATTACTTTAGTTTAATTACAGGGTAAAGCCTGACAAAACTTGTTATGTATTTCATGGCTTTTTCCTGAGTTGATTAAGGTCATGTAATGGGATGATTGACTTTCCTGTTTTCTTTATTGGGTTTCTAGCTCTGATGTCTTTAATTTGTCCTGCTTCATCCATAGCCATTAGCTTTTTCTGCACTTTATAAGAGATGTGACAATGTGTGCCCCGCCTTTCCCTATTTGCAAGTTAAAATTAAGCATCAGTATTCTCATGTTACTATAATTTTTCCAGTTGTGTAAAAAAGTAAGAGGACGTCCTCTTACTTTTTTTTTTTCTCGACAAAAAAAAAGGTAAGAGGACGTGTATTTGATTGTGCGTCTCAGTTATATATACGTCATTACTATGAATGCCCAACTAGGGATGACAAAAATCCCCATTGTCGCGGGGATCCGCGGGGATTCCCCGCTGTGGGGACGGGGATGGGGGCGATTATGGACCCGTGGGGATGGGGATGGGAGGATTTTCAACCCGAGACTAATTTGAGGATGGGGATGGGGATCATAGTACCCGCCCCGCGGGGATCCGCAAAAATATTAAGTAACGATTTTACCCTTCTAGTTACTCCATATACAAATATATATATTTCAAGTTTGGGTTTTTACCCATTTTGTTCAAGTATAAAACAAAAAAAAGGGTAAAAAGATAATATAATATAAACTATAAGTTCACTTCAATTCACTTATTTTATTTTATTTTCCTTTCTAGGGTTGATTGGATTTGAATCTTTAATATATAGTTTTAGATAATAATATATATTTTGTAATGACACTAGTATTAATAAGTATTTTGTAATTGCTTGGAGCTAAATTTCAAGTTTTCAAGTTTTGAAGTGATGAAAATTTAAAATGTATAATTTGAGTCGTGGGGATCCGCGGGGATCCGTGGGGATTGCGGGGAGCGGGGATGGGGATAAAATTCCCCCCGCAACGGGGGATGGGGATGGGGATGGGGAGAGTTTTAAGTCGCGGGGATGGGGCGGGGATTCCTCTACCCGCACATTCCCCGCCCCGTTGCCATCCCTATGCCCAACACAATTCGGAGTAGTGAATTATCCATGTTGGAGTAGGCCCGCGAAAAGTTTCCAACTAGAGATCTTTTTCCCGTCGGTCGTCGCTATATATATATACACACATATATAGGTTTAGTACTAGGTGTATCAGTTAAGAAGTTAGACATCAGAAGAAGACTCTTGTTCGTTTTGCTTTTTCTCTTGCTCGTTTAGTTATTGGTCTCTCCAAATCTCTCCATGGGTGCCATCGATTTGATGAAACATCTCCCAAGTTGGTCAACAACCCGTAAGAGATGCTTTGCCTCTTCTTTCTTGGATCATCATCAGCCAGTCATCTTTCGCGATTCTTTTGCAAGTACTGGCTGGAAAAAACCAGGACCTGGAGCAAACCCAACGACGACCAGGCCGGTTTCTTCCTTCCCAAGTAAGCAGAAGAAGAGAAAGATTGCTGACAAGATGCTGTCGATCCATGAGCTTATGCAGAAGACTGAACTGATCGATATTATTACCGATTCTAAACCAAAAAAGACTTCCACTTACGTTTGCAGAGAATGTGGACGGATTTTTAACAGTAAACAAGCCATTGGTGGGCATACTACAGGGCACAAACGGAAGGATATGAAGAAGAGAATGTTAGAGAAAGCTGCAGCAAGTTCTGCTCTTGTTGTCACCGCCGCCTTCCCCGTCCAAGTCAAGGCAGAATCGATAGAATACTTATTCGATTTAAATCAACCCCCTCTCGAGTGTTTTTAAAAGTTTTTATTCAGTTTAACTAACTTATGCTAGAATCTTATCTCAGCAAGAAACTTTGGATCTGATTTTAGCTTTGTTTTCAAAGTATCGGGCTCTTAATTTTCTCGTACGTTCTGACATTGACATTGTTTTGTTACGATGGTGAATATGTAAACTGTGGTTCCATTATAATTGACGGAATAAAGTGTTTTTTCATCTTTGTATTAGACCTCAAAATTGGAAGTCATCCCTCTATTAGATTTTAGCTTGTTTTCATCCCTCTATTTGTGAATTTTGTCTTATTTTCATCCTTGTGTTCGCCTTTTTGGCCTATTTAGAGGGATAAAAACAAGCCAAACCCCATGGACAGAGGGATGAAAACAGACCAAAACAAATACAAGGATGACTTTCAACTTTATGGTCTAACACAAGGATGAAAAAAGCTTTAATCCTATAATTGACGGGTGAGTTGTGCATGACTTATTGACTACAACAGAGGTTCTTTGTACATTTATTTGGTCAGGGGATAGAGTTAGTGAAGGCCTGATTCCAGTTCTCACGGATGTGTTCAATAGGAAGACTACTACAGATCATCACTGTAGAACAATATAGATTAGGATATTTCTAGGCACACTCAACTGTGATGCCTCTGGTGTTATTATATAGTGTTCATGTACATTGAATCCGGTACATGTGACAAAGATTGATACAAATCTAAACTCTAGTAATACAGTGGTACTAGTGTAACTCAAGAGTACGTTACAAGTCATTGTGTATGCATCAAATAGAACCTATGCTAACACTCCCCCGCAAACTAAACCGGGTACTTGCTGTAAGTTTCCCTAGGCTATATGACAATCATATACAAGCAAAAGATGCAGTGGAAGCAAAGGAAACTTAGCCAAGAACCACATGTGAAGTATATAAACCGTATAACAAAATTTCATACCTTGTTCGGTTGAGGTCTTTCACCCAACTGCTGGAACGAATCATCTAGACCAAGACGAAGGCTGAAACGAATCAGTTAGAGCAAGAAGAAGCCCTGCTCCTCTACGGTATCCACACGAACCGTGACCTTCCCGGAATCATCACACGAATCCAAGAACGAGCTCCCCGGACT
>JAKUCV010002318.1:3135-18217 GCA_028386065.3 Turnera subulata
AAGAAGAAGAAGATATCAGCTATGATGAGCTGAAGAAGAGGATGTGGAAGGATCGCCAGCGCATGCAAAAGCTTAAAGAGAAGCGGGACAACCATGAAGAGGCAAGTCGACAAGCAAAGCAGGAGGCTTGTCGTAGAAAGAAGATGTCAAGGGCTCAAGATTCTGTCCTCAAGTACATGGGGAAGATCATGGAGGTCTGCCAGGCTCAAGGATTTGTCTATGGCATTGTTCCTGAGAAGGGTAAGCCTGTGACTGGCTCTTCTGAGAGCTTACGCGAGTGGTGGAAGGGTAAAGTCCGCTTTGATCAGAATGCTCCTCAAGCCATTTCTGATTTCTTGTTGCCTGCTTTTGTGGAGCAAAGTGGCTTGGATCCAATCTCATATATTAATCAACTTCAAGAATTGCAGGACACAACTTTAGGGTCTCTTCTTTCTGCTCTCATGCAACACTGTGTTCCTCCACAGAGGAGGTTCCCATTAGAGAGGGGATTACCTCCTCCTTGGTGGCCAACAGGGAATGAGGCCTGGTGGGGGGAGCAAGGAGCAGCACAGGAACATGGTCCCCCTCCTTATAGGAAGCCTCATGATCTTAAAAAGGCATGGAAAGTTAGTGCTTTGACTGCTGTCGTGAAGCATATGATGCCTCAAATGGACCGGATGAGGCGGCTAGTGAGGCAATCCAAGTGCTTGCAGGATAAGATGACAGCTAAAGAAACTGCTACGTGGTCTAAAGTGATCAACCAAGAAGAAGCTCTCATGCAAATGACAGAGAAATGCCTGAAAATTTCCCCATCAGAAGAGGAAGAGGGAAAGAAAGAGGAAATAGAAAAGCAGAGGGAAGATAATTCTGATGAGGATGAATCTAACCAACAGAAGAGGAAGTGTGTGTTCGATCGAGAGGCTCGGGCACCGGACAAACTATATGCTTGTCAAAACATATTGTGTCCAATGGGGGAAGTAGGCTTTGGTTTTGCTGACAAGAATTCAAGAATTGATCATCAGTTCCAGTGTCTCTACCGACCTGACCATCTTCAAGGAAGTGAGACTAGCCAAGAAACCGCTGATGGAGATTCTTCTGATACATCTGCCAACAGCTTCCCTTTACATCAGCTACCCTTTTTCAGTCCTGATCAATTGGCTACTACCTTGGTGGATAATAGTACTACAGATAATATATTAAGTGTGGCTGACTGGGCAAATTCGGAACTATCCAAAGTCAATACCAGTAGTAATCAACCTGCAGTGACAGAACTTGGAGAAAAGTCTGGAACCAAAGATGCAGGCTATTGGCGAAGTAGTGAGATTGATGAGTTAGTAATGTTGGATGATATTGCATTTCAGTCCCATCATCAAGTGGGTCAAAGTTCAACCCAGGAGAACATGCAGGGTGAAGGATTCACATCAGTATGGGATTTGAAATATGATCACTGGAGCGATGAAGACATCAACAGCTGATCAAAGTCGGGATCAGTATAATAGTTGTACTATTACAAAGGGACAAAAGTGATATGTATATAGAGAGAGATATATATATCTCGTTTTTGTACTTTAGTGAGTCATATAGCTTCATTCCAATTTATGTCTCCTATTTATCTTGTTTGAGGTGTGAAGGATTAGGTTTGTATCTCTTGCTATGCAGCTGGATGATTCTTCTTTGCCATCAAATACTATCTCCATGATTTAGTTGTCTAACTGTGATCCAAACCGACCATTGATCCAACATTATAACATTACTTAAAGGAAGTAAATTGAAATTTTTCTGAAGGAAAAGGTAAGGAAGCAGACCTTGGTCACTTGCTATCAGTAAAAAAGAATGCACTGAAAACATTTGACAAGGGAATGCAGAAACTGGAAAATATCCAGTTCTTTTTGGTTTCTATTCTCTTTATCATAGCTTACATTTTTGATTCCAAATAAACTGCTAGAAACAAAAATGGAGGCTAAACCAAAAAAAGAAAGAAAGAAAAAAGAGAGGATGAGTACTCTAAGCCTGAAGAACAAGACTCTTGCCGAGAATTAAGTCATCAGTGGAGAAATCAGCCTCTCTCCTGAATGTTCCCCTGCCGAAGTCAAGGTTGTAAGAATCTGTAAGACCTTCCACCAGGTCAAACTCTGGTGTCCATCCAAGGACATGCTTTGCTTTCTGGATTGATGCAAAGAAATGCTGCATTACATCATAAGAAGAGATAAGCCATTAGCACGCCAGATTGCCTACCAAAAGGTAAGCTCTACATAAAATGGAAAGGTCCAATTTTCCTTCTGCATTTCCAAATTATAATTTAATATTTGTAGACATTAATAGAATACTAAACTAAAGCAACATATGATAGTGGACAGGAAAAATCAAGCCAAGCTATTTTATGAATTTAAAATCAAAGTTACAAGAGATCAAAAAAAAGTATAATGGGAAGAGAGTTTTTAAGCTCGGCCCAACTTTAACATAAATAATAGTAACTCATTTCTCTTCAGGATTCATACTATTTATTCTCCATTTCTTTGATCCGACTGTTACTAAAGCAACATATGATAGTGGACAGGAAAAATCAAGCCAAGCTATTTTATGAATTTAAAATCAAAGTTACAAGAGATCAAAAAAAAGTATAATGGGAAGAGAGTTTTTAAGCTCGGCCCAACTTTAACATAAATAATAGTAACTCATTTCTCTTCAGGATTCATACTATTTATTCTCCATTTCTTTGATCCGACTGTTCACATCTAGACTCACCTCTTTCCTCGATCTCTCTGGGAATATCGAAGAACATAAGTATCGCAAGTACTCTTGATTCTTCGAAACATCTCCCTTTCAACCACGGTATAACATGAAATTCCTCAAAATAAAACAATGGTGAACATGGCATCCCTCGTTAGCTCAATATATCAGTGCATCAAACTCAAGGCTTCCAAACAAGTCGGAGACAGCTGCAACCAGCGAACCACAGGAATATGCCAACCTTGACAAACATTTGCGCTTTTGATTCTTTTTAATGGAAGAAGCATGCTTTGAGCCGTTGCTTGTGTTAGTGTAATGCCCAAAAGCCAATTATTCGATGATTATATAGTCATGTATATTTATTAAGGTTTTATTCTAATAAATATGTTTATGAGTGATAAACGTTTTTATAACCTAAGAATGTTTTATATTCTTGAATTGTCCCTAGTCGATAATTATTATGGATGGGTTGTAATAATAAATTAAGACTAGCGTATGTTGAGAATTATATGAGATATGAATTCTACATACGGATACAAGTTAGAGAACTTGTGGTCTGGACTGACCCGACATAAGAACACTACATGGATTGTTATATATGTTGTCATTAGTGATTCTTATATGTATTGTCCTTAGACTTGAGATCATTAAGGTTCCCAACATGTGAGTCGTATACTTTGATATTACTCTTAGTTACCCGTAACTGAGTAAACCTTAGAGTAATTATTGGGTATATGATGTAATGTGTAGTGGGTTTTGTATGATCAAGATGGGATTCGTCCAACCCATATAACGGGTATCTTATTAGTTGGGTCCCTTGATAGAGTTAAACTGTAAATGCATGGCCATGCTCGGATTAAGTGATATGGAGATATCATTTATATCCGTTTTACACAGTTAACTCGGAGATCAAGAAACCTTAGATTAAACATATACGAGAATGACATATTCCATGTCTCGTGTTTGATCTTGATATAATGGGACGAAAGGATAATGACATTTTACCGAGGCATAATGAATCAGTACTGATCTGGTCACTTGGATAGCAATGATGTGTTGCTAGACACCGCTCATTGTTTATAATTATAAATGAGAGTTTATAATTATTGCCAACGCGATTAGTGCCTACAGGGTCACACACTTAGAACTGTTGATTCGAGCCTGTGGTTAGACCATGGTTCGACCAAGTTATTGAGCTAGTGGTTAGACCATGGTTGGACCGGGTCGTTTGTGTTGGTTCGGTTCAATAGTTACCAGAATTATTGAAACCTGAATTATTATCCAAAAGGCATGAAAGGATGTGTTGTTTTATATATATGTTGATATATATAATTGAGTTAGTGGAGACATGATCATGTAGATGATTGTGACTAAAGTATAGATAATGGAAACGCAATCATGCATATTGATATGTGATAAGATATATATGTATGATTGGGTTGGCCATTTTCTACACTAACTAACATTGATATATGTATATGTGATATACATGAAAGAGGGTGGTTAATGAGATTAACACACCAAGCTCAACACACACAACACATCAAACACTCTCTAGTCTCTAGCTCTCGGAAATTCTGCAGCTAGCACTGCTGTTCGAGAGTGCTCGGGTTAGTGATCGTGAGATGGTTGCTAGCGGTCATCAACGGTTCGTGTGGATACCGTAAAGGAGTTGGATTTCTGTCCGGTTCTTGCTGATTTGGATCATCAGTTGAGTGAAAGATCTCAACCAAACCAGGTACGAAAATCTTGTTATTCGGTTTACCCCGTTTCACATGGATCCTCCATTAGTTCCGGGTTTTCGCTGCGCATTTGTCTCTTTTGTTTGCATGCCCGGTTACTTACACCTTGA
The DNA here is from genome assembly GCA_028386065.3 of Turnera subulata. Classification (NCBI taxonomy): domain Eukaryota; kingdom Viridiplantae; phylum Streptophyta; class Magnoliopsida; order Malpighiales; family Passifloraceae; genus Turnera; species Turnera subulata. The sequence continues at coordinate 7,697 of JAKUCV010002318.1, forward strand.
ACTAGATGGAAGGGCAAGAATTGATGATGGTATTTCTGCCTTTCTTAGAAACTCATTTGACTGGCATTTTATTCACCACAGGTCCGATGTCATTTGAACTGTTCAGTTCAACGAGTTGTCTAATTTGATCCAGCATCTGGTGCGTCCAAGCCATAGACAGATCCAGAGAAATTGAGTCATCCACCAGTTTTCTCGAGAGATTTGTCAATATCTCTTTGAAAGACTGGAAGGACATGGAAGGCTGATAACTTTCACGATCTTGGCAGATCATATTTACCTTTATGGAATGTTTGCAGAAGTTTCCCTGCAACGACCATGCACAATCACAAAATGTAGATTCTGATCCAGGATTCCACACTATATGTGCTACACTAGTGTTCTCTTGACTGGAGACTTTGGCAAATAGACGATCCTTATCATCAAAGGTAACTACAGAATCAGGAATTTGAAGAGCCCTGTTCCATGACGTGGATGCAATATATTCCTCCTTAACATTCTGAAAAGAATCACTTTCATCAGCATACCGGTCCAGCCAATAACTTGAATGCAAGTTGTCAGCTTGTGCACTAACCAATCGACTCTTTGGAGTGCACCAAGATGTGAATCATCAAACAATTTAGCTTTTAGCTTCACAGGATAAGCTTCTATGGCGCCACGTGCTTCTCGACTCACTAGCGGAAGAGATCTCGTGGTAGAAAGCCACATTTCTGTACCAAAAGAAGAAATAAGCAATAACGTTACAAAATGGAAGATCAATGTACATTAATCTACTGCCCCAAAGGCGTACATCAGAAAGAGAGAGATCTTACCATTCTTAGGGACACAAAAGAAGCTTTAAAATATTGCATAAATGCAGTTAGATCAACAAAATCATGAGTTCATTCTTCCAAGGCAGCCAAAACGTCATATCCACTCCAAATACTGCTGACTATTTTTCCTAACCGTTTGAAAATCTCACGTTGAACTTTTTAAACGATGTTCCTCAGCCATGATCTACGAAGACGCCATAGCGAAAATAGTGAAGGGCAACCAAAAAAATCCCTGCACGTTAAATGCTTTACTTATGTTTTGATTATGACAAACCTATATGTATTATCCTTTGTGTCAAACCATGATTTTCAGCTCACATAAAAATGCTTAACATGTGATCAAATCCCTTGGAAGATGGGGCCAGAGTATGAAAGCGACAACATATAATATGAACGTTGAAAACCTGGCGCCTCAGAAGACAAACCAACTGGATGGAAAGGAACATACAACGGATCAATTTTGAATAGACATCATCCATCTTGCCTCTACAAAATGGAAGTTTGATTCAAGGAAAGACTCAGAGCTGCTATATAGAGAATCTGAATTCAAGCAAAAAGCTAGTTGCACCTTGCAGTTCACAAGTCAAGAAAAAGAGTGAGTGTGAACTCACAATTTTGACCCATGTTTTATTCTGTTATTGTAAATTATAAATTAGTATGTGTTTTTAATTGATGAGATGATTTGATTGATGACATGAATTTGTTTGTGGTTTAGTGTAGTAGAATAAGGGTATTTTATTTTATTTTATTTTAATTTTTTCCCCCTTTGTTATTTGATTAACTTTAGGTTAGAGATAGATAATAAATTTGGGCTGATAAAATATAGATCCTCTAGACAAGTTAGCCCATTTAAAACACATGGCCTGCAGCTGATTTTAATCCTAAATTTTCGTAGAAATTTAGGATTAATTATATATTTTGCCTATTTTTTGTTTTTATGGTAGTCTTAATAGAAAAGAGGGATAATCCGATGTGTAATTGATAAAGAGGAGAACTAATGGAGTAGGAGACAAGTTTAGGGTGATTTCTAGGTCCAGGAATACTCTAGAAGGCGTGGAAACCAACTAGGAATCGGATTGGAGGAGAAAAAGTAAGAAAAAAAGTAAAAATTGCACAGTTGGTGGCGGACATGGTGACATGACCGCCACCACCGGCGGACAAGGAAGGATGACCGCCAAGCCCTGGCGGTCGTCACGACATGCCCGTCGGGGCTGTGGTGGTCAACAATTCCAGAACTTTTTTTTTGCCTCTTTTTTGCAATCCTAGTCCATAACCGTCAGATTTAGGGATTCAATCTCGACCCTTAGATTATTAGGACGACCCCTCACCCACTGAACACTATAAATAGACCCCTCATTAGGCATTAAAGACACACATTAGAATTATTCTCTACACACCCATAAGCTTAGAATGCCTAGAGAAACCCTTATTCTTTGAGTATAGGAGGCATTAGAAGAGCTGATTTCCTGGAGAGATTTCATAGAGAGGAGTTATAACAACCCAGTAGCTAGAGTAGGGCAAGAAGATTACTAGAAGGAGGCAAATCAGAGCAAATCGTTGGAGAAAAGAGGGCAACCCCGAGCGGAGTGTTCTTCCCTATGCAGTATCGGGAAAATCACGATATCTCAAGATACAGACTTTGGATTGCTTCGTTCTTGGTGTCTCTAGAAAGCTAAGAGAGAGATCTACAAATTTTTTGTTGACACCAGTTGCTAATTTGGACTCTTTTAGTACCAGTTTTCGATTGAAGTCGAGTCAAGATTCTGTTGAGGAGCGGAAAACTAACGAGAGCGAGAGGAGGGCTTCAAGAGGTAACCCTAACCCTTTTTAATCAATTTTTGCTGTTGTGTTCTCATACTATTGGTGGTGATGCTTTGAATATTGTGTGAATCCATGTTAAAACTACGTGGCTTTGACCCCAATCACTCGAGTATGTAGTTATTCTCGTTTTGAAAACGGGATGCAAGCCAAGTTGTGTGTTTCTTTTCTTTTATGTGATATTGTGTTGTATCGATGTTGTGATGTCGCTGTGATGTTGATGCTGCTACTGTGATGTTGATGTCATGGTCTTGATGTTGATATTGCTTTTATATTGTCGATGATATGGTGATGTCGCTTATGAGTTATGTTGTGTTGTTGCAATTTTGCTGCAGTATTGATGTTGTGGTTGTAATGTTAATATTATGGTTTTGAGGTCAATGTTGGTGTTGTAGTTTTGATGTACCTACGATGTTGCTGCATTACTTGTTGTGTGTTGTGTGATGCCATGCAAGAACTACGTGAGAATTGAATCCGGTCGCCAGAGTACGTAGGTGGATTCTAGTGGTGGAATCTCAAGCTCAATTATGTGTTTATTTTCCATTTTATCTTTTATTTTCGTTTTGTTCTCTCTTGTTTGTTGTTTGTGCATAAGGCATACTTAGATCTTCAATTGCACACAATTTTTCCCCAACATGGATGGGTGCCTAACACCTTCCCATCCGTGACGAACCCCCAAATCCTACATTTTTTGAACGCTTGCTGCGGTGTGAACACCCAAATTTTGACCCATGAACATTTTTCTAAAATTAGATTCCAAGCATGCTTAAGCTCAAGGTCAATGAGATGATATGATTTTGGGTAAAAGTATGATAAGAATTTAAATTAGTAGAATTAATGTATTTTGGATAATCTAAACCATTATGCATTTAAACCTTAGGATTAATGAGATAATTTAATCTTAGAGTAAAATATGTATAATGTTTATTTACATTAAAATATATTTTATTTCATTACTTGGGCTCTTTTAGTTATTTTTAACCCAATTATAGTGAGATGATTTATTTTTGGGTTAGAAATGGGTTTAAGGGTCCAAGTTAGTAAATTCTCCAGAATTTATCTAGCCCATTAACACATTTCTTGCAGGCTAATTTTAGCTCTGATTTTCGTGGAAAGAGTTAAATCATCATTTAAGTAGATTTTATATTTTTGGTTGATTTTGCTTAAAATGGGTGTCAATGAGTAATCAATCAGTTATGGAATGATTTAGGGGAGTGATTATCCAGTAATTGAGTAATTATAGATTGATTAAGGGTTGATTACGCGGTAGGATCAAATCAAAGCTGAATTAAGGGGATTGGGGCTTCGAAAAGGAAAGAACGGGTGGCACGTGGGGTGACCGGCGGTCGTCGCAGCGGACATCCACCCATGACCGCCGGCCATGACGGTCATCCCCTTCCAGAAGCGCCCAAATCTCTGATTTTGTTTCTAATTTCGATCCTATGCGGTTTTGGACCAGATTTTCGGGCATATTCTTCACCATTAAGCAGGTCCACGCCCTTAGGCTTCCCAGAACACTGTAAATAGGAGGAATCAAGAAGAGGATGACCATAGAGCTAAGGAGTGGCAAGAAGGTGGGTGGATGATGAGGAATGAAATAAACCAATCAAGGCCTAAAGGCCCAATTGAGTCAAAATTCAGAACCAGGCCTAGGCCCAGTATAGGAGTCCAAAACTTGGTCCAATACAAAGGCCCAGGACCAGGTCCAACTAGCTATTTTGCCACATGGAAAATATGACAAATGTTATAAGCGTTATATGGAGTTGAAGGGACATCCAGAGTAAATGATCCACTACAAAAAATCCCTATAAAAAAGGTGTAAAGAAGAGTGAAACACACACCAAATTCTTCCTAGAGAAAACTCTGCTCTCCAGAAAGAAATTCTCTCTAGAAAATACAATTCTCCACTCTCAAAACTCTCTCTTTCTATACTATGCAAATTAATAGAGAAAAATCCCATTTGCTAACTTAGGCATCAGAGGTCCTCCCGGGGTCACAACCCTGGACTTCCCCGAGTCCTTCTTGCTAGTCTTACAGGTGCTCCAGGCATAGAGATCAGGTCCTTCGGGCATCAGGGGCAAGTCCTCCAGGTATAGAGATCAGGTCCTCCGGATATCAAGATCAAGCCAAAGAAACCCCAATCATCCATACCCCGGTAAAAAAATTCGTATTTTACATTGGCGCCGTCTGTGGGGAATGGACAAAGAGCCATGGCTTCTTCACTTGAGCAATCAGGTCCAATAGCAGAGTTCAACCCACCAATCTCACTCGAGGTACTCTACCAATCAGAGGTACTCCGGCCGCTGGAGGTACATAAATCACAAGAGGTACTCTAACCATTGGGGGCGTTTCCTATCACTGGAGGTCCTTTGACCACCTAAATCATTCCCAACAGTGGAACCTCGGCCAAAGGTCCAAAAATTTCAGCCAACTCACAAAATTTATACCACACACTCCCATCAGAAGGTATTGTAGAGGCAAGGCATAAGCAAGGAACCGAAGCGGAGCCCGTAGATCTCCCATGTGATGAGAAAAAACGGCAAGTCAAAATCAGATCTAGCAAGCAATAGCCAAAAACTTGCAAAAGAACATGAAAACAAAATCAAAATTGTTTGCAACTACCACATCATACTCCACTCATCACCAGAGGAAGGAGAAGGAACTAGATCAAATTAAGATCTACATAAAGTGCAACTAGATCCAAGGCCATTCTGGTTAGATCCCAAGCAAGATCTACACCAATTCGATTAGATCTAAATCAATCCTTCTAGAACAAGGAGGTTGTAGCAAGATCAGACTAGAACCGAGGCTCGCCCAATGAGAGCCGGCTCAGATCCAACGAGTTCTAAGGAGCCATCATAGCCACATCAAACTAAAGAGATCTGTATGACATGGCCTCCTAGAGTTAAAAAAAATAAAGGTCCCCAAGGTCCTTTTACAAAAAAACAGGCCAAAAAAGGCGGAGAAATTTGATGCCTAAGCCCCAAAATCCTATCATACAGGTCCTTTACCCCTTAAAATACCTAAAAAAAAGGGTGCTTATATAGATCAAAGAAGTGGGATACACAAAGTAGCCCCCCAAGGTTGAAAGCAAAATAAAAAAATGAGGCCCATTCCTAGAAGCTCAAGAGGTTAGATCCTAGAGACTCAAGAGGTCCAGATCCAAGAGGCTCAAGAGGTCCAAATCCAAGAGACTCAAGAGATCCAGATCCTAGAGACTCAAGAGGTCCAGATCCTAGAGGCACAAGAGGTCCAGATCCAAGAGGCTCAAGAGGTCTAGAACTTAAGAGGCTCATGTGGTCCAGATCCAAAGGGCTCAATAGGTCCAGATCCTAAAGGCTCTAGAGGTCCAACACCCGTTCTGGAAGAAATCGCATTTTATCCAAAGAAAACTCGATAGCAACAAATCACGACTTGGCATATGGCACACCATATCCTATTGAAGGATGCAACTTAATAATCAAGCTCAAGCAATTAAAGCACATGATTGTTATCCATGAGGTTAGAAGTTCATGTCCTCCCCTCTATGCCATAAAATAGAGGTTCTCAAAACAAAAAGTGAGTCAGGTCCTTATTAAGGGAAGCAAAAAAAAAAACTTGAGGAAAAGACCCTATATATTGCATACGGCTTTGCAAGTATCAAAAAGCGTTAGGCCGTGAAGAGCTATAAACCACAAGAATAGTCTTGTAAATGCCAAAGCAAAAAAAAAAAATAAGTCTCACTCAAGTAAATCTAAAGCTCACCCAGGAGAAGGACCTCTAATGAACTTGCTCAAGATAAGAAGAAGCAATCAAGCTCATACAAGGAAGCTCTAAAGCCCATGAAAGGCTTTGTAGCCCCTACAGGCCCCAAAACCACGACAAAGGCACATGCCCAGTCTATCAATTGCAAAAGTGTGCCCAGAAGTCCATGTAGGTCCTATGCGCATCAGGTGTTAACCAGTAAAATTGCAGAAAAAGCCTAAGGTCGAAAGGGATCTCTTACAAAGAAAGAGGCTACTTGAATCCCCGAAAAGTCTAGAAGCTATTCAAAACTTCCACAGAAGCATCAAGGGTTCTCTTATGAAATCATAAAGATTTCAAAGTCGGCCAATTGTCCAACGAAAAGCCAAAACCAAGCAAACAAGTTTGTAAGATTACAATGAAAGTCAATAGAAGTCCCTGATATTCAAGGACGAGAAAGAACTGCAGGTCCCCAAATGTCCACATGATGAGGAGGAACTGCAGGTCCTGAAATAGATGAGGTGCGGAGAAACCTCAAGGAGCAAGTTCCAAAATGATTGGGGAACCGGATTCACCAAATATTCAACAGAGAGCCAGAGGTTTCGAAATTGACAATATCCAAAGTCATCATGTGCTGGCAAGGGGTGGAGAGACATTCAAATTGGGCAATCCAAACCATGCCCAGAGGAAACACAATGGATTATGCGCTAAAACAAGGCTTGAAGAGCCTTTTAAGCAAAATGATAAACTCCAAGAAGCTGTCAAGCACCTGGAAGAGGTACTTAATTCTATAAGGTACCAAGCAAGAGCCACAAGCTTCCCAGTCCACTAAAGGTCAAAGACACCTAAATTGCAAGAGCTCCTAGTAAAGAACTGAAGGTTTAGGAGTCAAGAACTATCAAGCATGGTTCCAAGAAATTAAGAAGCATCTAGTGCCGAACAAGCTGTGGAGGTACTCATATCCATGAGAAATGAAATAATGGCCACATAAGCCATAAATTATGAAGTACAATTGGAGGCTCCAAGATCCTAACCGCACTAAGATACAAAAAGTAGAGCCTATTGTGCAACATAAGGAGCTGGAGTTGAATACTACAAAGTCATCATAATCACTATTCTTTAAGGTACTTTAAAAGTAGAAACTCCTCAAGAAACATCTCAAAAAAGTGGGATGGCCTGTCCACGATGTCGGAGGAGCCGAAAAGAAAGATAGGTTCAAACCTTCCCTCTTGAGGATAGGTCCAAGCACTCCATGTTCAAGAGTCTTGGGGGCTAGGACCAGGACATCCCATTTTAATAAAAATGAAGGTTGGTCGAAAGCTGCAAAGCTCGCTTCAAGCAATGCAGAGCCAAAAGTAACTCAGTCAAGAAGTTACATATGCAGAATCATCACAAACAATCAAATGCTTAAGCATGAAATGCCCGATCATTCAGCAAGATAGGTGCCCAGAATTCGGCTCACTGTCACGACGAGGGAAAAAAAATCATCACATGCATTGCAAGGCCCAGAATTCGGCTCAATGCTTATTGTTTCGGATGCATGAAGGAGTGAATCAAACCTTTGGGAGGTTTTCACACACAAACCCTCAAGACCTACTCATTGAGAGATTCACGAAGGTCCTCTTTGAAAGAATTCCCATCATCGGAAGCTAGATAAAGATGAGAGATCTCTTGCAGCAAGACCTGTAGAAGCCACTTGATGGCAGGACCTCTGATGAGCAGCAAATAATCGGGACTTCCTCATAGCAGAGATAAAGAGGTCACTAAAACGAGGGCCTTCTTTGCAGTACTAGCAAAGTCTATAAGTAAAGCCACGAGGGGGTATGCAAAATCCATTCCACGAGGAAGGCAAATCAAATGCCACAGAACGACTCATAAGATGAGCAGGAGAGCTAAATGCTATTTTGACAAGGAGTACTCGTCCAAAACTGACGATTAAAGAGTAGGTCCTGGTTGGCTTTCTCACATAAGGAATGCCTACATTGGATGAACAGGTATTGCAATTGGATGGTTCTTATACCAAATAAGATTGCAAGCTTCATAGCCATAAAGTTGTGGAAAGACATGCCTCAATATTCAATGAAGTTGGCATGAGCAACCTCAAGTAATCAAGCCAAATATAAGGCCCTGTCCTTGTCAAAATGAGGATGTCCTATTTAGTGCTGCAAAGATCATGAGGATATTGAGCATCTATTTACTATAAGAGGACATTCCTCTCCCTCCTTACAAAAAGTTCTTGAGATCTAGAGTATTTCAAGAAAAAACAGGTCTATAGAAAAAGGTGATAATAAGGTGCTGCGACAAAAAGTTGGACCTCGATCCATCCAAAAACCTGGTCTTTTTGGGATAGAGGCAACGAGCCCAAAACGGAGTTAAAGTTGGGAAGGACCATATCAAGCTGAAGAGCAGAAATACCAAGGTTCTTATTTCAAAATCCACAATCCAGGTGCTTTCTTTCAAATCAAAGAGGTTCTTCCCATAATAAGCCGAGGCAGTCCAATATGGCTTTGAAAAGGAGCTACGGGTAGCCATGAAGATCTCTAAAATGCATATCTCTTAATGAAAATAGCCCTAAGGATCTCTCAATGGAGAATCCTAGAGGTCTTTAGAATGAAGAATCTTATGATCCTCTCAAATGGAAGTTCCTTAGGACCTTCCCAAAAAAGGGACCTCAGAAGCAATGCTTCCATAATAAGTCTCATAAAGACCTCACTAAAAAGGAACCTCTATAACGAGGACCTTCCTTAAAAAATTCCAAATAAGGGATACCTCATCTCCAATGAAAGTTCCTTGGGACCTTCCCAAATAAGAGACATCAGAAGCAATGCTTCCATAATGAGTCCATGAGGACCTTCTTTGAGAATTCCCAAGTAAGGAATCCTAGGACCAATATTTCATAATGAGTCAGTGAAGATCTCTCCAATGAAGGACCCCTACGGCGAGGGCATATAATGACATTGCATGCGAATCAATGGGAGAGAAGGTCTACGTGGTGTTTTCCACAAGAAGAAAATGCATTCTCGCAAGCAAGTGGGACTGTCAAAAGGAAGAAGAAGCAGAAAGAAAAATTCAAAAGTTGAAGAGTTACTCCACCAAGCGTGAAACCAGAAGAACCTAAAAGGTCCCTATGCCCCAAAAAAAGTTGAAACCAACACAGGTTCTCTTCTTATATTCCATAAAATGATTCTTGCTATTTCTTCCTACAAATAAAGACTTTCCAAAACTTTGCTATTGCTATTGACTAAAGGAGTTCCATAGCTCCGTTGTCAAAATTTTATCAAATCCTTCTCTCTGAGGAACCTAATGATAAAAGCAGGGTTATCAAACCCGGACCGGCCCGGACGGTTGAACCCGGTGAACCGTGACCCGGCTGGGTCTGTGGATTTCTAATCCCTTTGCTAATTTCTGGTTGAACTGCGGTTTGGCCAGTATTTACCCAATAAAACCACAACCCGGAGGCCCGACCAGTTCAACCTCCGGTCCGGGTTTAACAAAATTGGATAAAAGGCTCAGAAGGTCGAAGTCCTCCAAACTAAGTGCCTTTGAGAGAGGACCTACAAAGGAAAGACCTCAATGGAAGGTCAAAGCTCTCCTTGCAAGGTATAAGAACTGGCAATATAAACTTGCTAAAGAATGCCAATCAGACATCCAAAGTCGGGGCTTAAACCGCACACTCATAAGTTGGAGTCTCGCATATACTTCCCAAATCTGCGGCCTAACCCGTGCACTCACTCTCACATGAGCAATACAAAGACGCGACCTAACACGTGCGTTACAAAGTTGCAACCTTGCCTATACAATGCGTAATAGAAAACACAAATTTTCGTTGGCTTAGAATCTCCATCAAGAGCCCTCAAGAAGGAGACCTTCCCAATAAAAGGTCCCCAAAAGGAGATCTATAAAGATCTTGAAAGTCAAAGGTTTTAAAATCCCCTAAGACCTTGAGTCAACACAGGCACCAAAAGGGCTCTAGGCTATGCTCCTTAAAGAGCTATAAAAAGAAGGTCCATGATCTAAATGAGGCTCATTTAGAAACATGTCCCCAAGAAATGGTCCCTAGAAGATTCTTGACCTTGAAAATCAAAGGTCCCGAGATCCCCAAAACTTTGAAGAAGAGAAATCCCGAAATCTCTGAAGACTTTGAAAATCAAAGGTTCTAAAATTGAGATCC
>JAKUCV010002319.1:0-44441 GCA_028386065.3 Turnera subulata
AAAAAGGAAATTCCGATGTAGTGTTTTAGAAGCATGAAAGTTTCAAGATTTGGTGCTGCGATTTGGGTATAGGGTGGGAATTTGGAGGATTCATTAATAGTAAGTCTGATAAGCCGGGGTCCTAATCCTCTTACTGCATCGCCTACTATAAATTCACAACCAACTTTGGACAAGCGCGAGAGAGATAAGTTTGGAGAACAAAAATGGGTTTTTGGCATTTTTAGTATCCGAGATATTATTCATGTACTCAATCTTTTACTTTGTTCAATCATATACAAATCTTTTTATTTTTGTTCGAATCATATACCTTGGGCAGGTCTAGTGCTAACTGAGCTGACCCTCTTGTGAAACCCACCGACAATGTTGGCGACATGTCAAATAAATGGTGTCCACCTAAATTCTTACAATATTTGATGGGGCTTACTTGTTTTTTTAAGTTAAAAAAATTAATTTCGTTTTAACGTACAAAATTTTTAAAATAAATTAGAATGGAGAAAATTAAATTAAAATGGGAATTTCCTATTTATACAATAAAATATGGGACAGACAGAGTCTCAGACTCCGATTTCTTCCCCTCAAAAGATAGAAGCCTAATTCCTGTTTTTTGCCTTCCCCATTCACTTTGCCCTTCTCTATCTCTGTACCTTAATCTCTCCTTTCTCTCTTAACTTTAGTCTCTTTTACTCTCTTTCTCTTCTTTTATCGTTTTTTTCCCTTAGTCCCATTTTTTCTTTTTATAACAATGGCGTCGCATTCATCCCTTTCTCGTTTCTAACTTTTTCTTTCCTTAATTTTTTTCTTTTTCCTGTAATAATATCATTGTAGTCATCATCATCATCTTCCTGTTCCAGAACTTTTGTCACTCGAAGAATCCATCAGAGCCTAACATCATAACTAAGGTTATAAAATCCGGCCCCGCCGTTGACCCGTTTCAGTGGCCGAGTTGCGGATTTAGAGGTTAACCGGGGTCTGACGGGTGTTAAAATTAATAGTAAAAATCTATAATTTTTTTTAATAAAGGTCCAACTAAAGGTTTAATCATGGTATGACCAAGGCAAAATTTTGAATTTTTTATTTTTAACCAGAAAAAACAAAAAATGACGAGACCACCAAGCCAACACACAACCACCCACCCATTTCCCCTTCTCCTTTTCCCCGTGATGCCAGCACCACCACACCCACACCTTACTTCTCCTTTCCCGAGCAACCCGCATCCACCACCACCACTTGCACCCCTTTCCCACCCAAGCTTCTTCACAGTCGCCCCGCCACTACTCCCGTCACCTTCCTCTCTTTCTTTTCCTTTCTTTCCTTTCTTTCCACTGCGCCAACCACCTACCGAGCCACTTTCACCCACACACTACCCGCTCACCGCCATCACCGTGACCACCCAAGCCACCCGACACCATCCTTACGCTCGACCACCCTCGCTTGCAGCCTTCACATGCCACCAACACCTTCCCCTGCCGACTGTTTACAACACCACAACCCCTCAACAGCCACCCTTTCCTTTCCCTTCTCCCCTCCCGCGAGCTCCCACCTTAAAAGAATTTCGTCCCCGAAATTTACTCCGGTGCTGTAAACAGGTGCGGATACTGAGAACGCATATGCTCCTCAACTTCCCACGTGGACTCGTTCTCAGAGTGCTTGCTCCACTTGACTTTTACCATCGGAATGACTCGATTCCTCAACTGTCTGACCTCTCGGGCAAGGATCTGCTCCGGCAATTCTGTATACGTAAGATCCTCTGCGACCTCAACATCTGCTGTAGTAACCACATGACTCGGATCAGATCTGTACCTCCTCAATATGGAAACATGAAACACATCATGAATCCGTGACAACTCCTCTAGTAAGGATAGTCTGTACGCCAAGGGTCCAACCCTTTCCACAATCTCATATGGTCTAATGTACCTGGGACTCAGCTTCCCTCTTGGCACTTACACGCAACATACATTGTAAACTCTAAGACAAGAATATCCTTAATGACTCCTTCTGTGTTAATCCATGTATCATGCCATTTCCTTAATGACCCTCGTCTGATGTTTAACATCAATAAAATTAAGCAGATTCCATTAGCATCAAAAGAAAAACTTAAAGGCAAGAATTGAATCGAGATCTGCCCTCGAAGACACCGAAATCCTTATTACTCAGCCCGACAATACTTGGTAGCAAGAGATATTTAACAAGAGTTTTAGTAGTCCTGACATTATTTAAATTTAAAATTAAAAAAAAAACACCTCTGAAATCTAGAAAGAGAGAAATCTTCCACATAAAGCTATGTAAGATTAGGGGAGAGCAAAACTCCTGAACCGACTGTACCGACCCGATACCGACCGACATCGGGTCGGTAGCGGTCGGAAAATATGTGCCTAGAAGGGTTGTCGGTTCGGCTTCAAACCGCACCGCAGGCAAGGCGGTATGAGGGGTTGAAAGTGTCGGTCGGTATGTTGGTAGCCGACCCGACCGCAGTTGAACCGTAAGTATAAATACTAACTTATACATTTCCATTTCCATTTTTCACCACAAACAGACTAACACAAAAAACCCTAAATCCATTTCCTCTCTCGACTACTCGACACCAGCCGCCTCTCCCTCCTCACTCTCTCTCTCTCTCAACATCTGTAAACCCTAATCCCCTCCTTTCGACCATCTGCTCTCCTCCCAGGCTCCCACCTCTCTCTCAATATCATCTCCGTCTGCCACAACAAGCAAAGGAGCGAGTTCCATCCCGTCGCCTTCCATCGTCTTCGCCCCCCGTCGCCTTCAATCGCCCCCTTAAGTCAACCCCCAAGGTGTGTTTGTTTCTTTTTCTTTTCTCCTTCTTCGATTTCTTCTTCTCCACCCTCTCTCTGTCGATTTCTGTTAAGAAATAGAAAACTCCTAATTCAAAACCCTAATTCTTCAAACTATCAATTAACTTTTAATTCGAGTTTAATTAATAACATAAATACTAATTTCCCTCATTCTCTTGTATTTTGCAGGTTAAAAGGCTTCGTGTTTGCGATTTGAAAGAATTTGAAGGGAATCAAAGGATCGGCAAAGGTCTTTTCTCTTCTCCATTTTCAATTTCTTCTTCTCCATCCTCTCTCTGTCGATTTCTGTGAAGGAATAGAAAACCCCCAATTCAAAACCCTAATTCTTCAAACTATCAATTAACTTTTAATTTGAGTTTAATTAATAGAATAAATACTAATTTCCAATCTTCTCTTGTATTTTGTAGATTGTTTCTTCAAGAAACAGGGATCAGCTAGCGAGGACTCCTGCTTCCCCATCATCGACGATGATTGGAAATTGGTTAGTGAAAGATAATGTTCTTGCTTCTAGTCATTTATTTTCTGGGTGTTCATTTTCGTTTCTGTACTTCGCTTCTTTTGAATGAGCTGTATTAGCAAAGTTGAAGAGTGGGGAATGATTCAAGCTGTTTTTTTGTTACTGTAGGTTGGTCTAGTTGGTTTATCAAATGCAATTATGTTCCAATTATATTTCGTATTTCGTTTCCTTTCAGACTGCCCGAGTTGTGTAATGCCTTAGAAATGTTCCTTACGGCTCTCTGTTTTTCAGGTGAGCTTGATGAACGGACTGTCAAGGGGAGTCATTGAAGCCTTTCAAAAGTGTTTAAATCGACTATAATCTGCACTTGTGAGATAGGTTTGCCTTCTTAATCTTATACACAGTACTCAAAAACCTGTAAATAAGTAGTAGATGTATTAGGATAGCTTCTTCTACTACCACCTTTTTTGCAGTTGGCTTACTTCAATCAGCTGTTGATGGTTTTTGTTTTTGTTTATAGAGTTTGGTGTCGTGTATTATGTACAAAATTATGCAATGCTTTTTTTTATAGAGTTTGGCGTTGTGTATTTGTTTTTGTTTATAGAGTTTGGTGTTGTTTTTCTCATAAACTATGTATCTTTCAAGAAGTTTGTGCTCACAGCTACTTGAGACAGATTCTGCTAAGTGTGTAGAAATTGATGAGTTAGTGTGCATAAGGGGATTTAGCTATTTATGCAGCAAAATATTGCATCTGTACTTCACGCTTGTAGCATTTTGCTGAACCTCCAGTCTTCATTAAGTTGTTTTTTATGTACCATATGCCATCTGTTTCCTTTTTTCCTCATTTGACATGGAATAGTTTAATTATTCAGGCACATCTGTTTCTTTTTTTTCTTCTTTAACTTCTGATCATTTTGGTTTTTAATTTTCTGTTGTGATGTGATCATTTTTTTTGTTGCTTCATCCCTTTCTTTTTCCTATTTGAGGTTATTCTTTTCAGTTCCATAAAGAATGATAAAGATGATAACAATTTGGGTGCTAACTGTTAGATTATATAAACATGTGCTTGGATTGAATTCTGATTTCTTTCTTAATTCTTACTATAAAACTTTCATGTACTGTAGGTTTAACAAGTCTAATGGCTACACCTAATGAGATGCAAGTTCAACCTCCATTGCCATCCATTGGAGCTGAAGTAGCTCAAGGCAATGAAGGTCAAACTAATGTGGCAGCAAAGAGGGAGAACACAAATGCAGTGCAGCCTTCCAATCCCAAAAGATCGAGAGTGTGGGAGCACTTCATGAAGTGTGAAACTGATGATGGCGAGGTGATAGCGAAATGCCTGCGATGTGCGCAACAATTTAAAGCTCATCCAAAGAGGAATGGTACATCTGGTATGTTGGGCCATTTAGAAAGATGTTTGAAGAATACTTTTCTTGATGAATGCCATCAAACTGTGTTAGTCAATAAAGTAGGGGATGATGGAAAGACATCTCTAGCTGCACATAAGTGTGATCAGGATGCAATTAGAAAAACACTTGCTCGAATGATAGTTATAGATGAATTACCTTTCAGATTTGTAGAGGGTAAGGGGTTTCAGCAGTTGATGTCAGTTTCTTGTCCTAGGTTTAGGATTCCATCTAGATGGACAGTGTCTAGAGATTGCTTGCAACTTTACCTAGATGAGAAGAAAGTCTTAAAGTCATATTTGAAAGCTAATTATGATAGAGTTAGCCTCACAATTGATACTTGGACATCAATCCAGCGCATTAATTACATGTGCCTGACTGCACATTTCATTGATAGGAAATGGAAATTGAAAAAAATGATTCTGAATTTTTGTCCCATTACTAGTCATAGGGGGGAGAAAATTGCTGCTGCTGTTGAAAGGTGTTTAACTCAGTGGGGAATTAATGGTGTGTTTACTGTGACAGTAGATAATGCATCATCAAATGATAAGGCATTAGAGGGTTTTCAAAAGAGGTTAAGCAAGTGTAAAGGAAGCATTTTAGAAGGTAGATACATGCATATGAGGTGTATGGCTCACATCATTAATTTGATTGTTAATGATGGACTGAAAGCAGCAGGAAAGTCTGTTTATAGGGTTCGTAGGGTTGTCAGATATGTGAGAGCATCTCCGGCAGGGTTAGACAAGTTTAGGGAGTGTGTCAAGATTGAGAAATTATCATCAAAGGCTTTTCTGTCATTAGATGTCCCAACTAGGTGGAATTCAACCTACATGATGTTAGAAACTGCATGCAAGTTTGATTGTGTTTTTGATAGATATCCTGATGTAGATGACAATTTTAGGGATGAAATGGAATCTGCTGAGAAAAATATAGCTGCTGATTGGCCTGGATTACCCACTGTTGATGATTGGGTTAGAGTTAGAAAGTTGTGCAAGTGTCTCAAAAATTTTTGCAATCTGACCAAATTTGTTTCGGGTTCGTCTTACATCACTTGCAATGCTTTTTTTGATGCAATCAATTCTGTGTACGAACTGTTGAACTCCTGGGCAGCAAGTCATGATCTTGAATTGAGTGTCATGGCACAAAACATGCTAGTGAAATTTGAAAAGTATTGGGGGGAGTTAGAGCAATTTAATATGGTAACTTTTATTGCTGCCATACTTGACCCGAGGCTTAAGTTCAAGTATGTTGAGTTCTCTTTGAAAAATACATATGGTGAAGTTGTTGGAAGTAGGATGTGGGATAAGATAAGGCATGCAACCTTTGGGTTGTTTGATGCCTATGGTCATTCCCTATTCCCTCAATCTTTTGGAGTCCAACAACCGATTCAGCCTCAACACCAAAGCTCAAGTGCTGCTGGTGATGATGGTGAACAAGATGGCGAAGATGTTGATGGGCTCGGGAGATTGTTATCAAAGAGGATATCAATGTTCCAGAGATTGGAGGGTGCTGATGGAGAAAACAAAACAGAATTGGATAGGTATATAGGGGAAGCTACTGAGTCATATGTTAAAGATTTTGATGTATTGTCGTGGTGGAAGGTCAATGCACCACGATTTCCAATCCTATCAGCAATGGCTCGTGATGTGCTTGCTGTCCCCATCTCGACTGTTGCATCAGAATCTGCATTTAGTACCGGTGGCAGAATTCTTGATGCTTTTAGGAGTTCTTTGACTCCTAAGATTGTGCAAGGCCTTATTTGTGCTCAAGATTGGATGCGAGCAGGAGCACCAGACTACCATTCCGAATTGGGGGAGAGTGAAGTAGATGTTGAGAAGCTCGAAAATGGTATTTTACTTCTCTATTCTTCATGTTTTTTGCACTAAGCTTGGTTGTTCTTCATTTCCTTTCATTATTTCAGTTTAGTTACTTACCACTAACATCCATTTTTTTTTTTTCAGAACTGGCCGATCTATGTATAGAACCAGCTATTGAAGTTTGATGGAATTGGAAAGGAACTTGGCAGGAATTGGAAAGGAACTTGGCTGGATTTTTGGGTTGACAACTTGGCTGAATTTTTTTTGTATACTTCCTTTTGTTTTATCAGATTAAAGGCCAACAGTTTTCTTTTGGATTAAAGAGACTTCTTTTGATATCATAGGCTCTTCAATCATGATTGTATTTAAGTAAGAATTTTTGCTTTCATACAATCATTATAATGATGTATTTAAGTATTGTTAAGTAATTTGTGAATGCTTTTGATTGTTTCTGTAATTCCTCGTCAAATGTCGAAGTATTTTGTGAATCCTTGAATGTTTCTGGAATGTGGGGGTTTTCGGCTCGGCATGGTCGGTATGCCGACCGTACCGATCGGTATATCGTCGGTAGTGGGAGTGTGTCGGTGCGGTACAAGCCGATCGGTATATGGTCGGTATAAGAGTATTGGCAGTACCGACATACCGACACAAAAATCGGTACGGTATGCCGAACCGTACCGATTACTCAGCCCTATGTAAGATGGCCGTAATAGAGATTGGTACTGATGTCCAAGCCATGTTCAAGGTAAGAAAAAACCATCGACAGTGAATCCTCCATCAACAACAATGGTCTGTCCAGTTATGTATGAAGATGCAGGCATGCATAGAAATGCAACAGAGCTGGCTACTTCCTCAGGTTGTCCAACGCGTTCCATAGGGGTCCGCTTCTTGAACTCATTCATCCATTTTTCATCTTCGACAAGCTAGAAGGAATCCGGAAATAGATAGCATTGTCAAAGAACATGGGGAATCAAGCAAGAAAGACTTAATTCAAAGCTATTGTGCCAAAGAACAAATAAGTATATGGCTTGCCACGCCCCTAACTACTCTGGCTGTTGAAACACAGTCACTTGGTGAAAGATTCAATAACACACACAGTCTACATTACGACAAAATATGTTATTTTTTAAATAGTAGCCAATGTTGAAGGGGGACTCAAATCCGAAACCTCACTCTTCTTGCTTTTACAACAGTACCAATGAGCTACAAACCCATCTTACAATGTTAAAAACAGTAACCCCAATTTGAGAACAGATGCAAGGAAACAGCAGGTTAGTGGGTTTCTTACATGTTCAGCCAGTGGCGTACGTATGAGCCAAGGTGCTACAGAGTTAACCCTTATGTTGTCTTTAGCCCACTCGCATGCTAAATTCTTGGTAAGTTGCTTCATTGCTCCTGCAAGAACCAATATTAAAGATCACATCAGTTGAAATGAATACCTGCTAAATATTCAAGCCGACATCAATCAAGCGGTGATCAAAAGAATAAATGAAACTGGAGAAGAATTAGAAGTGCATGCCTTTGGTGGATGCATAGATAGAATATGCATTCACTAGGGACACCACCCCAGCGACGGATGATAGATAAACAATGCTTCCAACTCCAGAGGCTTTCAAAAGAGGATGGCCCAGCTGGGAGAGATGGTAAGCAGATTCAAGATTTGTACCCACCATATACGCGAAATCCTCTGCTGTGTAATCTAAGTTTGGCTTCCATAAATTCAGCCCAATATTGTTTATCTGTATCCATCGTAAAGTTGGTCAATAAAATACATAGAACCGTAAATGTCATGATACATATTAGACCAACCTAAGTTATACTTGAGGCAAACCGTAAACTATACCAAGTCCAACACTTACACTTTCTTTTTTGGGAAAGAACAAGGATTGCTAAGCAGTGGGAGGATTAAATTTTAATCTCCATTGGCCTCCATTCTAGCTCTTTGAAAGAGAAGGGTTCAAAGAAGGGAGATTGTAGGCAATAATAACAAAATTATGAATTTAGATTACACAATTAATATCTTCTTTTTTAAAAAATAAACAACCTCATTATCCACTAATACAGTACCTTAGTGATATATATAGGAAAAATCTATATTACTTATGTGAGTACTTGGTAACCCATCAAGGTTCCCTCTTCTGGTTTTATTAAAATAGATATTTTTGTATTTTTTTTCATTTTAAAATTTAATAGGATATAATATACCAAATAAACATGCCACTTTATACAACCCATCACAAAATTATAAAATATATTTCTTACCAAAGGAATATCTTTCGAGATAAAATAATCAAATATCTCAATCCAAATAAGTATACAGTCATCAAATTTATGTATTTTTTATGGTTTCTTTTTTGAACCGAGAGGAATTCAAGAGGTATTTGAAACTCGTTTTGTTTCTTTAATTTGAAAGACTCATTTTAACTAAATTCATACTAAATAAGATGGGACTTGACTGGAAGCATCCAAGGGTTCGAACCCAAATTCTAAAAATGGGTAGCAAGGTGCTTACCATTGCCCCACCACCTCATGGTCGTTCGCTAAAATCACTCTTAAACCAAGGCCAAGAGATAAACAAATAAATAGATATATGTGTGACATGTTAAGATAAGTTTATTATTTCCCAACGATTAAATACCTTTTTTATATACATTGCATTTCTCATTTGTCTTTTATATACTTGAAATTTTCATGTCCCTTCTATATATATTTTTTGTGTACACTAGGCAACTGACATCAACTGGTGCCACTAGTCAATTTTTATGTGAAACGCCCCGACCCGTATTTACCGTACACAAGTAAACACGTGTCGGAACTGTGACAACCCAACCAAACAAAGCCCAGCATACAGTGTATACAACAGGAATACGGGCTCAACAACCCAAAAATAAAAACGTCAATAACAACATAATCGGCCCAATGGCCCAACAATAACAAAATAATGCACAGCGGAAGACTTAATAACTCACATAAACACTGTATGCGACACTGATGCAAACTATGGATCCGAGTCCTGTCCAAGGGATAACGCCGCAGCCTGTCTGGTATGCATAAACCTGTACAACAAATAACTCAACCTCCGGGATGAAAGCCCGCAGGTGAGGGGTGAGTCCGAAGTGCTCACAGACGAAGGAAAGACAATCAATATGCAACTATAATTACTCAAGTCAAAAACAGGCACAACAGCCAAACCAAAAGACTTGACCCAAATTTGGTCCAAGACCAGAAGACTCAAATGAAATCCAATTTCTAATTTTATCTTCGGGCCTCGTCACGGATAAGCTAGGGGTCAGACCTGGTTATTAACGTGTTCCGGGTGCCAGACCAAATCCAGAGAACCCAGGGATAGACATCCCAAAAATAATCAAGGGATAGACATCCCAAGCATAGACATGCTTATCACAAGTAACCCAGGTCACGGCCACCACGGAACAGTCTTAAACCATCGAGTCGTACCACTACTTACCATGTGACAATTATATTATGATCATCCAAAACCTAACCTCAGGGATCAACATCCCTAACCAAAACACCGGGATAGACATCCCAATCCAAAATCAAGGATCGAAATCCTTATCACATTTTATTATTTAACCCATTATACTTTATACCAAAAGACACAGTGATAAACACCAAAAAACTCAATGCACGAATAACATCCCAAAATCAAATCATGATACTGGGATAAACATCCCGAATCAAACCACAGGAAATGCAACAACCAACAGTGCAATAATCATCAAACACAATAACCGAGTAAAACAGGCACATATTGAAGGAAATCCATCCTCACCTTAGTCGATTACTCAACTCCGGAGACAATGACCGGTCCCAAGCCGGCTCCTCGGAAAACTGTTCGATATCAAACCTATACAACAAGACAACATGCTCACATAAATACACATAATCGGTATACTATGATGCCAATACTGCGAAATAAACCCATCCCGGTTCATATCATTTTTTATCATCTTTTACTGAAAATATTATACCGTACGTAGATCCGATTATAATTTCGGTACCATACCTTAATTAAAACTCTTTTCAAAATATTTTCATAAATTAATTATACTTTTCCCAAAATATAATCACCATAATTTTCTAGAAAAGATAACATATGCATATATATATTTTCCAAAATACTTTTATAAAACTATTTACCATAATATAATTACCAAATATTATCATCTTTAGGAAAAAAAACTATATTTCTAGAGAAATTAATCATACAAAATTATTTCCTGAAAATAAATACGAATTAATAAATATACCTATATATATTTTCTAAAGGTAAAATACTTTTCAGATTATGCAATGGCAAAGGAGACTTTCATTGGTGTAAATGGGGGCGCCTTCCTCTTGTATAGAAGTTGTGTAGAGTCTACAAATCTTTCCAGGATGATAGATCACCTCCTGGTGCAGCTCCTCTTGCATGTGTTTGCGAGTAATAGAAATAAACCTTGTGGTATGTCCCATTTATGTCGTTTCCATTCTTCGACTAACATATCCGATTCGTTGTTGTATGTCATTGCTGTTATGACTTGATATGCAGGTATATATATAGGGGGAATTCCCTTCCATGCTGCTCTGCATGTCAAATGGTGTTTTCTGCAATAGGTCAAAAATACAAAATAGTTATCAAATGGTGTTTTCTATAATAGGTCCAAAATATAAAATAGCTTCTTGTGGCTCACTGCCAGAAGAGAGGACAACAGGAGATTCTTGTGGCAGCCGAGCTGGGTGACACCAGTTTGTGACCGAGTAGGGCATTTTTTTTTTTGGTGTGAATGAGATATATATTCATACTATATTGCCGAAGAAGTTACTGTAGATTAGGTTTGTTAGGGTGATTTGGAGGTGAGTAAAGATTGGACTATTATTGGTTAATTTTATTTTTATATTCTATGGTTTTGTTGCGGTATAGCAAATCTCTTACAACTCTACCACTTCTTATAAATTCCTTTTCTATTGGCCATTAAATTCTATTTTATTAAATAAATCATTTGTTTAACAATTGAAAATCTTTCTTTATTTTACTTCCTCTTCCAACGTTACCTCCTTCTCTGCTGTCGTCAATCACCAACACAGCAAAACGGCGTCATGGTTCTTTTTTTTTTTCTTATATTTCTTCCCATCTTCAATCAAAATTTGATAATATATAATTATTGGGGATAAAATTCTATTGTATGCCTTTATATGATTGTCTTTCTTTCTGTTTTAGTTGTGCTGTACTGCTGTTGCCGATGGCCGCCGCCACCGCTTGCAGCCTCCGCCTTTTCCTACCTTTTGCCATCCCCAACAATTTAAACCCAAACTCCCCTCCTCCTGAAGCCTCTACCGCCAACCACTATCACCACCACCACCACTTCAAAAATTTCATTGATCGACTCATGGACGAGTAAACCCAGCACCATCACTGACCTCCAAACCGAGCCCGAAAAATCTGTCAATTTTTTGCGCCATCACACATGCTTGCCATGCTCAGTTGATACAACCAGATTGGACAAAAAAGAATTTGTTATTATTACAACAAGCAAAGAGGAAGATGCTGTGGCGGTAGTTGACAACTGTGAATAAATAATATAGAAGGAAAAGAATTTTGGTTGTCTTAAAGAATAAATAAAATAAAAGTTTAATTTTTTATTTTGAAAATAAAATATTAAACAAAAGAGGTGATATATATGGCTAATTGTGGATGACATAACGTAATAAATAAGGATGTTTTATGACATGACTTGGTATAGAGTAGGATAGAATTTCTCTCTACTTCTTAATATCTTGCCAAATGTACTAAACAACACCTTAATATCTTGCCGTATGTATTAAACAACTCTGTTCCACGTAGCTCCATAATAATGGGTGCCATGTGTATGGCCTATTACGTTCCACGAAATAGTTTCTTTATAGTGATTTTCTTACCAAGTGACCCATTCCTTTCCTTATAAATAAGAGATCCTCAACTCTTTTGCAATTCACCTTCAGGAAACTTGAATGTCTTTTTGTTAGTAGAATACGGGAGTTCAATAACAAAAAAAAGAGGCTTTTCTAATACTTCAGACTTCCAGTTTTCAACATAGGTATGTGAGATTTTTATTTTCATTATATCATTTATTTTTTTAAAATTGAACGATAAAGTTTTTATTAGGGAGAGTTTACTTTCATGGTTTTCTTTTCTGAGATCTTTCAATTATGAAAAGAGAGGTTGTTATCGTAGTATTCATTAACTTTTTTTTTTGTGTAACAATTTGTGGTAAGTAATTAACATGGACATCAAGAAACACCATGTGAAAAGAAATTCTCCGGTACTAGAAAATATGATAGGAGTCTTACTTTATAATTATCGCCTTTCCAACGTCTCAATTTAATTTGGAGATGAAAAGATGGAATAAAGTGATAATGAAAATTATTTTATTTTGTTTTAATCCATCTCTGCAAGACAAAATAAATCCAATTTACGCGCGAGTTAATCTTCTAAAAAATATATTAAAAATCCCATGGTAGAAACATATACACGATAAGAACCACAGAGTTGGAAATTTTTTTTTTTGAAAAATAGCAGTAGTACTTTCCGCTTGAAAAAAAAAAACGATGATCATGCTTATTGGCCGAAAAAATAGTCTACCGCACAACGAACCATTACCCAGTTTGATTGAAGGATGCGTAAGAGTTCCAGTCGAAGAGCATATCAAATAATTCGCAAAATTTATCCAGAAAAATAATTGATCTACAAGTTTCAGTCCGGCCATGATAATCGAGAAAAAAAATTGTGCTTTTTTCCCAAAAACATTGTCTATTCCACAACACAAAACTGAGCAGTAAAAATTATTGATATACAAGTTTCAGTTCAAGTGGATATTAAATAAATTGCAAAAATTATCAATAAAAATTAATGATGTACAAGTTTTAATTTGCAAAAAATATGAATAAAAATTAATGATGTACAAGTTTTAAAGAAGCGTAAAAATAGGATCGAGACAAAAATTAAACTAGGATAATAACGTATCAATCGAATCGAGACAATTAAAATTTAAACTTGAGTTTAATGGAGGTTCATTTTTCGTTTATGACATAGATCAAAAAATGATTATCAAAACTAATCGTTTTCACCGTTTTTGTTTTTATGGTTATCGAACCCTGCAAATATTAAACTAAAGTTATTAAGTGATGCCGTGTGATGTAGTTTGTTCTTCCACCTTTAGCAGTGACACTCATATGACATGTGGCGTAATATATTGGTGGCGAAGTAATAAGTTGACGGGTTTGAATGGTTACATGGGTCGATTTAAAGCCGAGCCTACAATCCCGACAATACTTCGCTAGCCAACTACTCGAATCTGAATGACGTCATAAGTTTTTCTTTTTCAATGGAAAGATGATGAATCAAGTTGACATCGTAAAAATCAGGTAGTATGTATCAGTATCACTGTAAAATGATGAATTCGTACCGACCGAAACGAAACCAGATAACACGATGAAAGGAAAATATTCCTAAAATCCTTCTTCGCCTTCGTTTTAAGAACTTGAATCTATTGATCATTTTCCATTAAAGTATAGTCATGCATCTTGAAATTAAATATTGTGAAAGACAAATTATGTATAAAGGACAGTAGTTCATATAAAAGTATGATAATTAATCCCTTCGTCTAATAACTAATCCCGGATTACGGCTTCAAATACAGAAGTGAAATAAAGCATCCAATCCAAACCTTAGAGATGGATGGCTTATATATTGCGGTAACTTCTGATGATTTTAAAGTCGTCATTTCTTTACATATTGTTTTGTTTTTTGTCGAGTAAACCAAAATCACGATCACAGAGTGGAATCAATTTAATTAATAATTTTGCATTGAATAGCTTGAGATACACCTGCGAAGTCAATTTAATCAGTAATCCATATGATTCATCAATGACGGTGACGGTGTTGAATCTGTCAATGTGGTAATGTATAATCGGGGCAACTATGTAAAAAAAAATAGGAAGGAAATTAGTTTAGGATGGTTATATGATCGACATCTCTAATAAATAATTATCGAATATTATGAGATGAATCATAGGCAAGGTTTATTTTATATTTTAATGTAAATCTTTTTAGTGCAGTGCTATTCATACAAAGTTGTTGTCAGTATATAATGAAAAAAATAGCTGATAAAATTACCTAAAATTTATACTAAAAACGGTGCATAACACCACCGTAAAAAATATTTACTATATATTTTCATGCAATGAGTATGCATCTATTCCTTTTATGTAAATTTTTTTCTGTGAAATCATTTTTTTGCACCAAATTAAAGTAGCAAATTTTTTTAGTTACGTATTAAAATAAATACTCGCGCCGCAGCGAAGCAAGGCAGACTTCCTAGTTACTAATCAAAATCAGGAGTTACAAAAGTGTACAAAATAATCAGGTCTCTACATCATCATCAAGAGCCTCGTCCACCAAGAGTTCATTTACAATTGCAATGGGTGGGAATTCAAGTATAGTTATCCCTATGTCAAAAGAAGAAGCCAAGTCAGCTAACGTCACTGCACATGCATTGGCTTCTTTACATAGATACTGGATTTGGCCTTTCCATCTGAATGCCAAAAGAGTTTTGGTTTCCCTAATGATACTGTCCACTTTTGCGTCCTACTCCAGTTCAGAATGGATGTATTCCAATAGTAGGGGTTTCAATATCAAAATTCCACCCCACAAATTGTTTAGCTACCTGCAGGCCTAACAATACTCCCCAGAAGTCAGCTTTTACTTCCGAGCACAGTCCAAGACTTGCTCCAAAACCTTTGAGCCACTGGCCCCTATGATCTCTGAACATGCTTGCAACCGAGGCCTTAGAGGTCGAGATATCCATGTATGATGCCAGGTTCAACTTGATGCATCCATATCCTGGTTTCTTCCACCTGTCGTGGGTGGCCTCCATCTGCGTATGCATCTGGTGATGTGTTATTGGGCAGCTCATTCCCATCCTGAATTCCTCCACAAGGTACTTGATTGCTCTAATTGGATTGGCGACGGGTTCAGCATCTGGGTCAAAAACCTCATGGTTCCGCCAATGCCATAACTTCCAACAAGTTGTGGCAAATTTTGTCTCCCAGTTAATGGATATCAAACCATTCGAGGGAGTCAAGTTGTGTTCAAAGCATTCCTTAATGCTGCCAACAAAGAAGTTCCCGATTTGCGTTGCAGGTACCAGTGCATACCAGATATCCGAGGCGAACCTGCAGTCTCTAAGAATGTGAATGGTGGATTCAGGTCCTTCTCCACAATGCGGGAAAAGGTCCGTGTCTGTCATGTGCCTTAGTAGCCGGACTTGGTTGGTTAGGAGGCAGTCGTGACAGGCAAGCCAAAGAAAAGCGCAAACCCGATTAGGGCCCCTCCATTTCCATACCTTTTTCCATATGCTCTCAGGCTGTTTCCAATTGCATGCCTCAACCAATTCATAGGCTGAGCATGTCGAGAAATTGCCCATTGCCTCATGGACCCATTTCAACCGGTTAGGGCTAAAAGGAGGGGTCGGAGGCAGGGTATTCAAAATTTTGTGGCATATCTCATTTGGTAATACCTGGTTAAATTGTTGCCATTCCCATGTGCCATCCTCTGCAGTCATGTCAGCCACCTTAACATGTCGAAGTTGTGATGGAATAGGAGCTGTCGCTTTGTCAGCCAAGCACCCCTCACCTCCAACCATACATCATCTCAAAAACTGACACTTTTTCCATCTCTCACTGACCATCAAACAGAATCAATTAACAATGGCCAGAATCTACGAATTCCTCGCCACAAGCTAGAACAATTTTGAGGTTTCAGGATTTTCGGCGGCCAGTGCTCATCCTTGACATACTTGCACCGTAGGACCTGGGCCCAAAGCGCCGATGGATTGGTCAACAGCCTCCAACCTAGTTTCATGATGAGTGATTTGTTGCAGCTCCTCATCTTGCATATCCCCAACCCCCCTTGAGCCCGAAGTAGACAAATCGTTTGCCAATTGACCATGTGTACTTTTTGGTGCTCTCCAATGTTGCCCCAAACAAAACGTCTACATAGACTGTCAATTCTATCACATATTGACCTTCGAAGTCTGACAGTTTGCTTGGAGTATGTGGGAAGTGCAACCAATACAGATTTTGTTAAAGTGATTCTCCTTGCAAGTGATAGTGAGCTTGCCTTCCATCTGCTTAACCTCTGTTGAACCTTATCCACGATGTGTTCATATGTGTTTTTTGTCACACGGCTGTGTATGAAGGGAACCCCAAGGTATCTCCCTAGGTCCACCGTTATTTGAAACCCAAAATTACTGCTGATATCGTGAGCTGCCTCCTTGGATATGTTTTTTTTGAGACAAATACCATGGTCTTCTGGGCACTTATCTTCTGACCAGAAAGATCACAGAATTGCTGCAGACATTCATTTATAACCCGGACCTGTCCCAAGTTTGCCTCAGCAAAAAGTACCAAGTCGTCCGCGAAAAAAACATGCGAGACACTTGGTCCTCTCCTGCTCATCACTAATGGTTTCCATCTTCTTCATGTTACGACATCTCTGATAAGGTGACAAAATCTCTCCATACATAAAACAAATAAGCATGGATAGATCGGGTCGCCCTGCCGTATGCCTCTCGAAGGTGAAAGTGAATCTGATGCTTCTACATTCCATAGCACTCGAATTGAGGTTGTGGAAACACACTTCATCGTGATGTCTATCCAATTTTCCGGGAGCCCCGCCTCCTTGAGTGTATCCTCAATAAAAGACCACCGTAATCTATCATAGGCCTTTTCGAGGTCTAGCTTAATTGCCATGTAGCCAACCTCTCCTTTCTTCATCTTCATCCTGTGTATGGCCTCTTGGACGATGACGATATTGTCTGTGATTTGTCTTTCTAGGACAAAACTACACTAGCTGAGGGAGACAAGGTCCGGTAGTAACGGTTTGATCCTATTGACGATGAGCTTTTGTGATTGACTTGTACAAGACATTGCACAGGCCAATTGGCCTAAACTGTAGCAAAGTTTCCGGTCTTGGCACTTTTGGAATCAGCACCAGCAGGGTTTGATTTATGGAATCATGCCATTCCCCTTCTTCAAAAATCTTCTTCAAAAAAGAGATTACTCTCGGCCCTACAGTCCCCCATTATGATTGAAAGAAAAGGCTGTGCAGCCCATCGAGGCCCGGCGCTTTAAGTGCTCCCTGCTGAAAAATACAAGTTTTAATCTCTTCGTCGGTGATAGGTCTATTAAGACCTTGTACTCTATGATCCTCCAAGACTGGAAAGCTTCCACATTGGAGAGCAGTATCAGTGCCCTATCCTTCTTCTACAAATAGTTTCAGGTAAAAAGAAGATGCCATTGCTTTCAGAGTATTTTGCCCCGTATGCCACCTGTTGAGGTCATCTTTGAGGGCCTCGATGTGATTTTTCTGTCGTTTAATTATGGTGGTAGAGTGGAAATAGGATGTGTTCCTATCTCCTGCTTGTATCCATCTACTCCGAGAATTTTGCATCCAAAATACTTCTTCCTGGAGTAACACGCTATCCAGCTCAAGGCGCAGCTCTAACTCCAAGTTTGTTAGAAATCGGGAGGGCTTCTGTTCCAAATACCTTTGTATGCCCGCAATGCGTGACATCAGAGTTCTCTTCTTGTGGAGGATGTTCCCAAAGACATCTTTATTCCAGGCACTCACCTTCTCAATGAATTTTTCTCTGGTCTGAAGTATGTCTGACTCCGTCATCTAGTTGTCCTTCACAAATTGGTTGAAATCAGCATGTAAGAGCCATGCCGTCTGGAACCTAAAGGGTCTTAAGCCCGTTGACGGGGCATCAATGGCCATTGGTCTTAGGTAGATGGGTCTATGATCAGATCATAACCTGGGAAGGTGGAAAATTGCTGCTTCAGGGTATTTCAATCTCCACAGTTTGTTACACAGCATTCTGTCCAGCCGAGCTTGGCGAGCACCACTCTTCCATGTATAATGAGGACCTGCAAAGTCTAGGTCTATAAGTGCTGTATTATTTACACAATCAACAAAAGCTTTGTCAGCCCTTCCGTTTTCTCTTCGTCGGGTCAGTCGTTCCTGGCCGGATAGAATTGCGTTGAAGTCGCCAGATAAGAGCCAAGGCTCATTGATTGACGAGGCCAGAGCTTGTAAGTTCTGCCACAGGTACTGTCGCCACCTTGGTTGGGGGAATCCATAGACATGAGTGAGGAGTGTAGAACAGTTGTCCTTCTCAATTCTTGCATGGATGAATTGGGGATGGTTGTATAAAATGGAGACAGTAATTTGGTCAGCATCCCACAGGAGCCAGATTCCTCCTGCAAATCCTCTAGCGTCTACCCGATGTAAATTCGGGTACCCAAGTTGCCGGATTACCTTTAAAGCCTTCCTTCTACTAATTCTCGGTTCTATAATAATCATAAGATTCGGCCGATATTGGCTGGCCATCTCCTTTATAATTCTTCGAAATTGGGGTTTGCCAGCACCCTACAGTTCCATGATAAGACACTAATCATGAAAGAATATGGGGTTAAGAATGTACAAGAGGGGAGGGTCCCCATCATCAGGTCGTGGAGGCCGAGGCCTCACGAATCATTCAGTCCATGCCAGTACAAGGTTCTACTACAACCAAAATTTCCATCATCCCCCTGGTAGACTCAGAAGAAGGGCCTGCATCTATGTTGTTTGCCACTTCCAAACTGTTAGGTGGCGCAGGGTTGATGTCAGGGGGTTTGTCGGGTGGAATATTGGTTCTGTTTGTTACTTGGTTAGGTGTGGGTATGACTGGGTTTGGGATGATGTGTAATGGGTCAATGATAATTTGGTGATCTTCCTTCCTCAGCACCACCACAGAGTGGTTTTGTGGTTGTGCATGGGTTTTCTGTTGGGTTGGGGCTTTACGTGTGTTTGTTACTGGTGAAAAGTTATTGGAAACGTGGGGCGCGATTTGGTAAAGGACTGGGTTGAAAGTCTGGGTAGGTTGTACAAGGGACGTGTTAGACACTTCTTTTAGTGGGGTTCTGGGTTGTGGTTCTTTTGGTGGGTTCGTTTGGGTTTTGGTCTGTGGTTGAGTTTTCTTGGGCTAGGCTGGTTGTCTTACATTTCGCTTTTTAGAACTAGGGTATATCTAGGTTAGGTCCACTCTGGGTTGTATCATTATGTTGACATGAGATGGGCCTACAGCACCTATTATGTTGACATGAGATGGGCCTACAGCACCTACATGAAACTATGAAGCTCCTTCTGCTAGCATGCTGAAGCGGTTGCCAATTGTCTCCATTGGATTCACATGTCCTGCACCCTGGTTGTGGCTCACATCTCCAGGCTTACGAGTTGACCGATGCACCCTTGGTTGGATGTTGATCCACTCGCCAAGCCCTGGGACGGCCCTCCGTTTAGCTGCCGAAATCTGGGGATGACCTGTCGGAATTGTGTTGGGGGAAGCCTGAGGTGCAGCCTTTGGGACCTGTGAGTTAGGCAGTGATACAGACCTTTCGGGGCAAAACACTACATTGTGACCAATTTTCCCACAAGAGATACATATGTGAGGAAGTCCCTCGTACCTGACCTTAATTTCTTCTCCATCAAGGGTGACAGTGCCCTTCACTGGTTTGGTAAGGTCGATTCTCACCGCCACTTTTGCGAATTGGCCCCTCTGCACTTATTCGGTCTTGAAGTCCAGTTTGACAGTCTCACCGATTAAATTTCCCAGCGCAGTAAGCACCTTGGTCTGGTATTTGTGGATCGGGTACCCTGGGAACTGGACCCAGGTCACCACACTCTTCACATCTCCCGTCTCCGGTCGGAAGTCCGGGGATCATGGTTGCACACTAAGCACGTTGTTGAATATTGACCACGGTCCTTCCAACAAGGCTCTGTGCATATCCTCTTCGTTGCTGAATTTGACCACATAGAAGTTAAACTCCAAGTCGATGATGCAAATTGGAGCCACTGGTTTCCACATCGCCATTAATTTAGCTCTCAGAGCCTTATACCCGATAGATCTGCCAAGTAACTTAACAATAACAGCTCTCTCCCAAGGACGGTTCAGTCGAGATCTAAGCGAGTCAGAGAGTATAAGCCTAGGGCCTCTTTCCCCTTCCACAATTGTGATGTCTCCCTCCTCCACTTCTGGTTCATCTTCCATCATCCAGAAATCCTCATCTTCCTCCCACATAGATCCCATGGTGAGCTTTTCCTTATAGCTAACCCTCGTGTCTTCCATTGCCACATCCATCGCTTCCAAGTTCTGGCCATTGGTGGGTTTGAGCCTAACCTTCTTGGTGCTTCTGTCTCCATCCACCGGAGGGTCATGTTCGGTTAGTGAGTTCGGGGAAGGCTCAGGTCTCTTTGCATCACTGTTGGACATGAGTATGGGTTCTAAAAGTTTTTTTTTGGGCGTTCCGAGTGGGGCATTATGGCACTAAGGCATTTTTTTTTCATGTTCAAAGAAAAAAGGGCATTTGATTGTGAATTGGGCTTACGACAAGGCCCTGGTTCTGGGTTACGGTGATCTCTCCCATTCATTATGGATACCGCAAATACAATTCTAAATTGTGCTTATTGGGGAAACAGGTGAATAAAAAGCCCAATCACATACAAATAGAAAAAACAGAAGTTATACTTCCCAATCAAAAGAGAAATCGGGCCAATAACACTTGAAACCCAGAATTTTTTTTAACCAATTGAAACCGAGATTTTTTTTCCTGTTGTACCAATTGAAACCCTGAAATCAATTTCGTAGATTACTCACACACACCAAGCACAGAACCCGCACAATGATATCATTTATGAATTTCGCAAATTTCTCAGAAATCGGTTTCCCACCCAAATCCTTATGCACCCTCCTCAAACGAAGCCCTCGGACAATAGGAGTAGTTGATGAAGAAATTCTGCTAACTAAATTCAGAAATTGCAGCAAATACTGTTTTGTCACTCTTTTACTATGATACTAGTTTTTTCTGCATGTGCGATGCACGTGGCATAGTATTATATGTTTTAAATCACATGGTATAGTATTAATCTTAATCTTGAAAAGAATTTAGATATAAAATTTAGGTAGATGGATACACATTATTTAGAATTAGTTTATGCAGTGGAATATGCATTTATAAATCTATTATTGTTAATAATATTTATTATTTCTTTGATATCCTAAATTATATAAGTTTAATTTTCAAATTATATTATTAATTTTTTTTAGTCGTTGTTCATGTTGGTAAATTTTTTTTATATATAGTTTTTTATTGTATATAAGGGTAATTATACTAATTTGTTGGTTTTTCTAGCTCCTACTTGAAAAAATATAAACCGTGAGTTCTTATAATTATTCTTCTCTATGATTATTCTTTTTCACTGATGTTATCGTTGTTCGTAGTTTTCCCTGACTCTTCGGCAGTTCTTCGTTCTATAAATATAGAGAAACTACTTGAAAAAATATAAACCGTGAGTTCGTATAATTATTCTTCTCTATGATTATTCTTTTTCGTTGATGTTATCCTTGTTCGTAGTTCTCGCTGACTTTTCGCAGTTCTTCATTATGCCATCCTTGTTCTTCGTTCTTGTTTTGTTTAGAATTAGTTTTAGTATTAGATAAGAATTTATAAATCTATTATTGTTAATAATATTTATTATTTTGTTGATATTCTAAATTATATAAGTTTAATTTTTAAATTATATTATTATTTTTCAGTATTATTATTTTTAGTCGTTGTTCATGTGGTAATTTTTATATATATATATATAGTTTTTGTATTGTATATAAGGGTAATTATACTAATTTGTTGGTTTTTCTAGCTCCTACTATATAGTTATAAATATAGAGAAACTACTTGAAAAAATTAAATCGTGAGGTCTTATAATTATTCTTCTCTATGATTATTCTTTTTATCTGATGTTATCCTTGTTCATAGTTTTCGCTGACTCTTCGGCAGTTCTTCGTTTTATAAATATAGAGAAATTACTTGAAAAAATATAAACCGTGAGTTCTTATAATTATTATTATTATAAACTGTGAGTTCTTCGGCAGTTCTTCGTTTTATAATTATTATTTTTCAGCATTATTTTTTTTAATCGGTAAAATTTTGTTTTTTTATAATTTTTTTATTGAATATAAAGGTAATTATACTAATTTATTAATTTTTCTAGCTCCTGCTATATAATTATAAATATAGAAAAATTATTTATCATTCATTATTATATGACATGTCGTTTTTGTTTTTTATAATAATACTATTTATTTTTTATAATAATACTAAGTAAGGTTATTTTCGTACTTTCGACTGTTTCGCTGTCTTCGTGCTTTTATATAAAATATAGATAATATAACGATTGACGTTTTGGGCTAGAAGGAGCAGGGGAACCATGTAGAGAAGATGCCAAGGGCGAGAATAAATTGAAGTGTAATACAAAGTGAGGAAGTAAAGCAATAATATATTGTCCAATTACTGTATGGTTGTCATTCATTCTTTTTTTTTTAAAAAAAAAATCAATTAGCACATGACTTTTTCCATTTCAATCTAGCATATAATGTGGAGTGGAAAACCTTATTTGGTGTCACATGCTGATTACTTTGGCGGGCTAGAAATGAGAGGTGGGCTAATGGTGAGCCATCTATATCTTTGAATGTTAACGCTATCTTTGTGTATGTTGAGGAAATCCGGTATGCCTCGACTGTGGAGGCATCTTTAAAGGGTGCGGTGGAAAGGGTAGAAAGCGCGGTGTTTTGGCACCCTCCGCTGCCCGGAATTGTGAAGTTAAATACCGATGGAGCCTCAAAAGGTAACCTAGGCCTTGCCGGTGCGGGGGGCTTGTTAAGAGATGAAAATGGACATTTCTTGGGCGGGTTTGCTAAAAATCTTGGGACATGTTCTGCTTTGAAGGCTGAATTATGGGCTGCCAAACTGGGACTGGAATTGGCATGGAACAAAGGTATAAAGAAGGTGAACCTTGAAGTTGATTCCCTTGCTGTGCTGCGGCTCCTCTCGGGTTCAGAACCGCCGAGGAATGGAAACCTTGCTCTTGTGAGTAGGATCCATTCTCTCCTTGGCAAAGAGTGGACTGTAACGGTTTCACATGCCTACAGAGAAGCCAATATGTGTGCTGATATACTAGCCAATCTGAGTTGTGATATGAATTTTGTCTCTGCAACTTTTGTGCTTCCCCCTCAATGTCTCTATGAGGGTTTACATTATGATTGTATGGGTATAGCCCAAAGTAGATTTGTAAGACCTTAAGCTGTTGGCCTTACGGCCGTTGAATTACCAAAAAAAAAAAAAGAACTAGACTGCCAGACCAAGAAAAATAAGAATACCCAACCAAGATCTGCTGTGACAGGTTAATCAATTAAATTCTGAATCTTCAACGAGATATCGATATTAAGAATTCCAGTTTAGGTATCATAAGTTTCTACATTTTTTTCAAATAATGTCTAGAATTCAGATTTAAAGTCAAGAGGTATAAGACAAAATCAAATAGACAACAACATGATTAGCGCCCTGCTCAATTGAAGGTCCTCGGGCAACAATCCGAGAGACAATAGCTCCTCCCAAGTGAAGATCTGGAAAAGCCTCCAAGATAGGAAATGCCCCCCTCATCGTCACACCTCCTCTAGGTAGTGAAAGTGGATCGGAAAACATATAAACCCCAAAAGCATGAACACGGGAACAAGGCTCTCCACTGATCCCCTTGACGGATCCAAGTCTTCAGAATTTCCATCTACTGCCCCAGCGGAAAAAGCCCGGAAATCAACATTATATGGACCTGCATATAGATTGGAATAAAAAAAGAAGAGATAAGGACAAGTCATACAACAAATTTAATATATAATAATATTTAATTTAAGTGGTTAAAATTTTTACCAAGGTAGTTTTCTTGTGGTGCAAACACAAGACAAACAACTATTGGAAAGGTGCCATGATATCTAATAGGCTCATGATGAATCCAAGGACCGGGGGGATAGGAGAGACATCCCCTTTGCAAGCCTGTGGTACCAACAGTAGGGGTGTTAGGGAAGTGATGGCCTGCATTAAAAAAATGTACAAATTAGTTTCAATATAATTTTTTTCATAGAATGATTCAAATTAAATAGTTAGTTGGTGTATTAAAAAGAAACTTACATAGCAGAGCCCGGATATCTATATGATCATCTAGACCATTCCACTGCATTGACAAAGGAAAGAAAATTTGTAACAGCCCGGGTAAAAATTTATATTTACCGGACTGTAAAATGCTTGGTACAGTAATTTATCATGTAAAAATAATCTGGGAAAGTATTTTATGGTAAACCGAGCATCAGATTTCAAATTCCAAGTCTCGAACCATACTTCGTATATTTTACGGAATTTTTCGGAATGGGTAAACCGTGAAAAGACGATTATACCCCTAAGTTAGTGTTACTACCAAGAGGAACTGGAAATAGCATATAGGTCTTTTACTAAAAGAATATTTAATGAAAATAAAAATAATAATAATATATATTTTTTTTTTAAAAAAAGAAACTATCGCCTGAACTTTCCAACCCAACCCCTCATGCATCTCCATCATTACACACGATATGGAAATATGGCCAACATATCCACCTCTACATTCTGCAGCTTTAACAAGCTGTATTATTCCTTACTCCACTAAACCATGTTTTGCTATTTCTTTTGTTTTAAAAACCTGCGTGAGCCACCACCTGATAGAGACTTCCCCCGCCAGCCGACCCCACGACCAAGCCACCATCTCCTTCACGTACAGCCACCGGTGGCCGCCACCCAACAAGCACCCGCTACCTCATACCGTCGCCCTTGTCCTCTTGTCGCCATGCTCCATCTCCTCGCCTGTCGCGCCCACCTCGTCGTGCTTGACCATCGCCATGCCAACTCACGCCACCACCAGCCAACAGCCGCCGGCCACCGCTGCAAGTCTCCACCGCCACTCGCACCCGCGCACGGCGTCTCATCCTCAGCCTTGCCTCGTGCTGCACCTCCTCTGCCTACTCACGCACGCCACTGCCTCGAAAGCACGTAGCAGCGCCGCCGTTCAACTCCCTCGCGTTGCACCGCCATCTACTTCTTCACGAGCTGCCGCTCGCGCCGCTTCCGCCCGTCGTGCCGGTGTCCAGGACGTCTTCAACGTTGCTGTTGAATTAGAGTTCACCGAAGAAAAAAATGGTGAGCTTGACCCAAGGTAATGGGCTTATGAATAGTACGCAATGGGCTTGGTTTAATCGATGGCATGGGCTGAAACATTTGAACATGAAAATTTTATGGGCTATTAAAATTTGGAGTATATAATTAATCTTAAGTTTTTGATAACTTTAATAGTTGGATTAACTAAATGATCTGGGTAAGCTATGTTGTAACTCAAGGGAATTCTCTAAATTGGAACCATGACTAGGATTTGATTTATGCTCCTAGAATAATGTAAACACCAATTAATCAATACCGTTTATAATATAATATAATTAATAATTCTATTTGTGGATTAGTAATCTGATGAATAAATCAATTGATATGACTAATAACTTTGCTATTGGTTTATGGGATTAATGATTTGATTATTTTGAGTTGGAGAATAATTTTAAAATAATCAAATGGTCAAGGTCATATTCAGACAATAATAATTTGAAGGTTTTGAAAAAGAGATAACAATAAAAAAAATAAAATAGAGGAAGGAATATACGTTATAATAAGTAGTGAATTTCATGAAATATTTTGGAAAGGGTGTTAACAAAGTATAATACCGGAATAATATCCGGATATATATACACGATATGTAATAATTTGTGGAGAAAGGATATATAAATAATTTTAGAAATAATATTTATACGGGAATATTGACTAGGTATGATTAACGAAATAATAATCACATGCATATCATATTTATTGTGCATTTGTGTGACCATATATTTGTTATTAATTATATATAGGGTTTGATAACGTGAACGAGCACGTAGAACCGGAACCAGAGGAGTATCCGGAGGAATTTAACGGCTAAGGTGAGGTTAAGTAAATATTTATTTACATCCCGTGATAACAAGTTGCTGTTTGCTTACTGTGACCAATGATGCTGGTATGATACTTTATGGCTATGTATGGTTTGTTGTGTGAAGAATTATGTTGATAATTGTTGCCGTTGATGTTGTTGAAATTATTGTTGCTGTTGATATAATTGATGATGTTGGAATTGTGGATATAAGTAGGATTATTGCTGTTGTAGACTATAGAATTGTGTGAGTTGAGTACCGGGGGTACTATTATGTGATGACAGTTTGGTATTGATTATTATCCAGATGAGCGGAGAGGCTGCGAGCCTGCTCGGGATAAAGAGTTGATGGCTGGTTAGCAGTATTGTGGTATCAAGACTAAAATAGTTATATTAATAAAATGGAAACACTTAGACATCTAGTAAGTCACAGTTAAATGTTGGAACAACCAGATGGTAGTCTTATTTTTATGGTGCTGGGGGAGAGTGTGCTTGGGGTCTGCTCCCTGTCTGTACCAATTATTATTTTTAGGCGCTGGGGGAGAGTGTGCTTGGGGTCTGCTCCCTGTCTGTGCCAGTTTTACGTGGAGGTACCAGGGCGGGATCCACGGGCTAGCTAGCTTGACTACCAGGCGACGGCCATCATTTAACTTGTGATAGGGGCCCTGATAATAAAATTGGAATAGCGTGTCTAGAATCACCCGTGTGTATTTAAGGTTCGTGAGAACCTTGGCTAATTGTTGTGTTGTGACTTGGAATAGTTACGGTGTATGTATATGTATATTTGCTTATGGGTTTACCCGGTGGGCACTTCGGACTCACCCCTCACCTGCGGGCTTTCATCCCGTAGGTTGAGTTATTTGTGGTTCAGGTATATTGCATTCCAGACAGGCTGCGGCGTTATCCCTTGGACAGGACTCGGATCCATTAGTTGCATCATGGGTTGCATACAGAGTCATTGTAAGTCGTTAAGTCTTCCGCTGTGCTGTTTATTTTGTCGTTGGCCCGTAGGGCTATATTGTTGTTGCTTACAGTGTTTATGTGAGTTAAAGTCTTCCGCTGTGCACATTATTATTGTTGTTGGGCCATTGGGCCGGTTATATTATTATTGATGTTTGTTATTTTGGGCCGTTGGGGCCGAGTTGTCGTTGTACACACTGTATACTGAGTCATGTTGGGTTGGGTCGTCACAGTTCCGGCACGTGTTTACTGTGTACGGTAAATACGGGTCGGGGCGTTTCATTTTGGTAGCGGAGCGGGCGTTAGGTCTTGTTGGGCAGTCTTTGTGTGTTTGTTGTCCTTGTTTGCATAGTTCGCTCCAGTAGTTTATTATTTTACATCATTATAGTTAGTGCATTATGGATCCAGTCGAGGGACGCCAGCTGTCGCGGAACATACACATAAGAGGTAATGATGCCAAAAATAAGCGAAATTTGCAAATATTATTAATAATACTGATACTTTGGATACAAAGGAAAATATTAATATATTGATTGCAAATAGAAATATTACATTGATAATTTATAAAAAGGGGAAATAATACATGGATTTTTGATATTATATAAAAATAAAAATACATTTAACGGTTTGCAACGACGTTGACACGGAAGCTGTTTGCGTCACTGTTGACGTTGACCGTCACTCTATCGCTCCAAGAGAACCACATGCCGCCTCTGTCGTGCTGGCCAGGAATCTCGAACCGGTTAGCTTGAGGGAATCGGAGTGGAATCAGACCGTGATCGTCTCGTGGTTGCCACTGCGTCTCCGTCAGAAGAACCATGTTGGGCTTGTACTGGTTCTTCAAGTCCCTCAGGGTGCGTGAGAATTCCTGTGCACGCCTTGCAACTCCTCTGCAGTTCCACACCAGTAGCCGTACCTTTGGCCAGGTTGGAGGTAGCCGAGTCATTCTGGGTATGCTCTGGGCTGTCATTGAGAGTTGGTAGTAAGCACCTTGCTCCACAGTCTGGCAAGTGGACTCCAAGTTGAACTCTTGAAGCCTATCCGAGATGAAGAACATCACGGAGTTTACAGAGCCGTAGTATGAAGTCCTCAGTGTTCCATGGTCCTCTAGGAAGAACACCTCTTCCATTGGAGTGACGAAGAACCGCGACGAGTAGAGGTTGTCGACAAAGACCAGGCGTGGCATTCTGCCGAGCTCGTTCGGTAGCTCCTCTGCACGTTCGTTGACCATGCTGTAGGCCAGACGATTCCTTCTGCCAAGATTGGCACCTTCGACGAAGAAGAAGGATGAGGGAGCAGGCATGTTGCTTGACGTGTAGTGTTTTGCTTTTCGGAATTTTGTGGTTTTGTTTGCTTGAGCGTTTTGTTTGCTTTTAAAATGCTTTTGATGATTTACACGTCATCGCTCCTTCTTTTATACTCTTATGGGGAGCGTGATTACCGTTTTGATTTTCAAGATTTTGCTTTTTTGAAAATTTACCGTTGTTTTCATTTATTACTTTGATACTTTACGCGTTTATCGGATTACCGTGCCAGAGTTTTTCAGCCTATTTCCGTCTTATGATTTTCTTTCGCTCTGGCTACCTTGTCCTTTCTTTCCATGGTTTTACTATATTTTTCCTGCATCTTTTATCACTTGCATCCGTGACCGTTGATGCTGGATAGATGGGACCACATCTCGAGTAGAGTGCATGTGCGACGAGTTTACAGCTGTTCGGACATCGTGGAGAGATACGAGCCTTGACAGACGTTTTGGCTTATGCGGAAAATATGAACAAGTGGGTATCGTTTCTTTCGAGGGACACAGGACGTTTCCATGATCATCACCTTGCGAGGTTAACGGGCGTCACCGTTAGTTGTACGTCACGTTTCTTGGTTTGAGGGTGTTTTCGTCCGATACGAGCACCGTTCATGAAAACTTGTTTTGGTTTTAATTTCTTTTTGTTTTGATTCTGTTAAACGAGTTTTGAT
The DNA here is from genome assembly GCA_028386065.3 of Turnera subulata. Taxonomy (NCBI): domain Eukaryota; kingdom Viridiplantae; phylum Streptophyta; class Magnoliopsida; order Malpighiales; family Passifloraceae; genus Turnera; species Turnera subulata. Next base: position 29,382 of record JAKUCV010002319.1, read on the forward strand.
TTTAATTTCTTTATATTGGATTTTATATTCTTATAGTTGATTTTTATTTTGCTTTGAGATATTTTATTCTGTCTAGCATAAGATTTCTTAACACAAGAGTTTTGATTTAAAAGGAAAATTTATTTTATTCATTTTATAGAGGTTTACAACAGGAGAAGAAGTACTCTCTATGGAGTTACTTGCTTCTCTAGATCTTTTACAATCTTTTTTACATTTTCCATGTGCGGGAAGAGCTCCATGCACGCCAGCTCGATCTGCGCCACTGCCGAGCTGATCTTCTTCAGCGAGAAGTTCAGCTGCGTCAACTTCTGCTGCGGTGTGCTGCTCTCAGCTACTGCCTTGCCCTTCTTGTCCTCAGCTTTCTTGCCGGCACGCTTCTTCCGTCGCTTTGGGGAGACCACCATGTGCTCCTCCAGACCGATGATGTTGGTCTTGAACCGTTTCTTTGGAGGCTCTTCATTGGAGCTTGTCGGGAAAGCAGTGCCGCCGATGTAGCTGTTGTTCTCGGAGTCTGAGGTCGTACGAGAACGAAGAGGAGAGTCCATGGCTGAGAGTGAATGTCTCAGCTGTGAGGTTTGGTATTTATAAGCGGATGAGATGTCGCTTAAGGGTATAAGCGGTATCTCATGTTGGGGTTGGACACCTGGCAGAGTGTGTCAGAAGCTTATCGTGGTAGGACCCACGGATAAGACGGAATTTCGGGGACGAAATTCTTTTAAAGGGGGTAGACTGTAACAGCCCGGGTAAAAAATTATATTTACCGGACTGTAAAATGCTTGGTACAGTAATTTATCATGTAAAAATAATCTGGGAAAGTATTTTATGGTAAACCGAGCATCAGATTTCAAATTCCAAGTCTCGAACCATACTTCGTATATTTTACGGAATTTTCCGGAATGGGTAAACCGTGAAAAGACGAGTATACCCCTAAGTTAGTGTTACTACCAAGAGGAACTGGAAATAGCATATAGGTCTTTTACTAAAAGAATATTTAATGAAAATAAAAATAATAATAATATATTTTTTTTAAAAAAAAAGAAACTATCGCCTGAACTTTCCAACCCAACCCCTCATGCATCTCCATCATTACACACGATATGGAAATATGGCCAACATATCCACCTCTACATTCTGCAGCTTTAACAAGCTGTATTATTCCTTACTCCACTAAACCATGTTTTGCTATTTCTTTTGTTTTAAAAACCTGCGTGAGCCACCACCTGATAGAGATTGTCTTCACCAAGTTTTTCCTTGCTATATTCCCTGCAATAATTCGTCCACTCACCCATACAGTTGCAATTTTTTTAAAAAAAAACAAACAACAACCCCTAACCTCCTGTTCACCACCATCTTCTTCTTTTTCTTCTCCCATTGCTCCACCACCGAACCACCGACGAACCACCACATCACAAGCAGCAACCGCGCGCAGCGTCCTCACCTCCACCATCTTCTTCTTCTTCTTCTTCCTCGCATCTCCACCGCAGCACACACTCGCCGCCGAGCCTCTCCACCAACAACCACACCGGCCGCCCCTCCTTGCACCCTCGCCTGCACCGCCCCCCTCTTCTCTTCTCCTCTTCTTTCCTTCCCCCGCCAGCCGACCCCATGACCAAGCCACCATCTCCTTCACGTACAGCCGCCGGCGGCCGCCACCCAACAAGCACCCGCTACCTCATACCGTCGCCCTCGTCCTCTTGTCGCCAAGCTCCATCTCCTCGCCTGTCGCGCCCTCCTCGTCGTGCTTGACCATCTCCATGCCAACTCACGCCACCACCAGCCAACAGCCGCCGGCCACCGCTGCAAGTCTCCACCGCCACTCGCACCCGCGCACGGCGTCTCCTCCTCAGCCTTGCCTCGTGCTGCACCTCCTCTGCCTACTCACGCACGCCACTGCCTCGAAAGCACGTAGCAGCGCCGCCGTTCGACTCCCTCGCGTTGCACCGCCATCTACTTCTTCACGAGCTGCCGCTCCCGCCGCTTCCGCCCGTCGTGCCAGTGTCCAGGACGTCTTCAACGTTGCTGTTGAATTAGAGTTCACCGAAAAAAAAAATGGTGAGCTTGACCCAAGGTAATGGGCTTATGAATAGTACGCAATGGGCTTGGTTTAATCGATGGCATGGGCTGAAACATTTGAACATGAACATTTTATGGGCTATTAAAATTTGGAGTATATAATTAATCTTAAGTTTTTGATAACTTTAATAGTTGGATTAACTAAATGATCTGGGTAAGCTATGTTGTAACTCAAGGGAATTCTCTAAATTGGAACCATAACTAGGATTTGATTTATGCTCCTAGAATAATGTAAACACCAATTAATGAATACTGTTAATAATATAATATAATTAATAATTCTATCTGTGGATTAGTAATCTGATGAATAAATCAATTGATATGACTAATAACTTTGCTAACGGTTTATGGGATTAATGATTTGATTATTTTGAGTTGGAGAATAATTTTAAAATAATCAAATGGTCAAGGTCATATTCAGACAATAATAATTTGAAGGTTTTGAAAAAGAGATAACAATAATAAAATGAAATAGGGGAAGGGATATACGTTATAATAAGTAGTGAATTTCATGAAATATTTTGGAAAGGGTGTTAACAAAGTATAATACCGGAATAATATCCGGATATATATACACGATATGTAAATAATTTGTGGAGAAAGGATATATAAATAATTTTAGAAATAATATTTATACGGGAATATTGACTAGGTATGATTAACGGAATAATAATCACATGCATATCATATTTATTGTGCATTTGTGTGACCATATATTTGTTATTAATTATATATAGGGTTTGATAACGTGAACGAGCACGTAGAACCGGAACCAGAGGAGTATCCGGAGGAATTTAACGGCTAAGGTGAGGTTAAGTAAATATTTATTTACATCCCGTGATAACAAGTTGCTGTTTGCTTACTGTGCCATTGATGCTGGTATGATACTTTATGGCTATGTATGGTTTGTTGTGTGAAGAATTATGTTGAAAATTGTTGCCGTTGATGTTGTTGAAATTATTGTTGCTGTTGATATAATTGATGATGTTGGAATTGTGGATATAAGTAGGATTATTGCTGTTGTAGACTGTAGAATTGTGTGAGTTGAGTACCGGGGGTACTATTATGTGATGACAGTTTGGTATTGATTATTATCCAGACGAGCGGAGAGGCTGCGAGCCTGCTCGGGATAAAGAGTTGATGGCTGGTTAGTAGTATTGTGGTATCAAGACTAAAATAGTTATATTAATAAAATGGAAACACTTAGACATCTAGTAAGTCACAGTTAAATGTTGGAACAACCAGATGGTAGTCTTATTTTTATGGTGCTGGGGGAGAGTGTGCTTGGGGTCTGCTCCCTGTCTGTACCAATTATTATTTTTAGGCGCTGGGGGAGAGTGTGCTTGGGGTCTGCTCCCTGTCTGTGCCAGTTTTACGTGGAGGTACCAGGGCGGGATCCACGAGCTAGCTAGCTTGACTACCAGGCGACGGCCATCATTTAACTTGTGATAGGGGCCCTGATAATAAAATTGGAATAGCGTGTCTAGAATCACCCGTGTGTATTTAAGGTTCGTGAGAACCTTGGCTAATTGTTGTGTTGTGACTTGGAATAGTTACGGTGTATGTATATGTATATTTGCTTATGGGTTTACCCGGTGGGCAACACCCCTCACCTGCGGGCTTTCATCCCGTAGGTTGAGTTATTTGTGGTTCAGGTATATTGCATTCCAGACAGGCTGCGGCGTTATCCCTTGGACAGGACTCGGATCCATTAGTTGCATCATGGGTTGCATACAGAGTCATTGTGAGTCGTTAAGTCTTCCGCTGTGCTGTTTATTTTGTCGTTGGCCCGTAGGGCTATATTGTTGTTGCTTACAGTGTTTATGTGAGTTAAAGTCTTCCGCTGTGCACATTATTATTGTTGTTGGGCCATTGGGCCGGTTTTATTATTATTGATGTTTGTTATTTTGGGCCGTTGGGGCCGAGTTGTCGTTGTACACACTGTATACTGAGTCATGTTGGGTTGGGTCGTCACAGTTCCGACACGTGTTTACTGTGTACGGTAAATACAGGTCGGGGCGTTTCAAAATTATTCAAGATGATATTATTTGGGATTATAAAAAAAATAAGACAAAAAAACAAGCTTAAAATCTTATTCCATAATAAGGTTTTCTACTTACACCAAGTAGCATCATTGCTGAAGGAGCATCTGAAAATGCTCGAATGCGCTCAACGAACTTCTGTAGACCTGGATCCCTCTCGATAATAGTTTTTTGGCATGAATCCATATCAGTATTGATGGGCATGGCATCAATTCTGACTCCCGGCAAAAAAGCTATGGTTAGAGCTAGGCCAGCCTGCGGCGCTTCCAGCTACAAAATCAAAGAAAGATTTTGAGGAGAACATCATCATATCCATGGACAAAAGCTTTTGATAAACCATCATAGAATTTTGCTCCTCTAAAATAAAATAGATGAAAAAAACACCACATCACAAGAGACTTGTGAATAAAATGAAGAAGATTAAGGGATAACTCTCAGCTCATTGAAACTCATTTGGCAAGTTTTTGCATCAACACGGACACCATAAATAGCCAAATTTTAGATCAGAATGAGAAAACCGCATTAATTTTATCTACAAAATATGTAACAATCTCGAACTTTTTTTTGTTGTCTATAAAGGTTACGTGGATGGGTATTAGTGATAAGATTGTATATATGATTAGCTAAGGGTTAGTTAGTGATCTGATGGGTTTCTTATCCTTCTAGGTGTACACCTATCTGTATTCTCTAGCTGTACTGCTTATCGTCTAACTGTTAGCATTATACTCCTTGTGTATTACAAACACTACTACTATAATAACATGGTCTCGGTACATGGTTATGTACTGTGAGTTACAACAACTCCTGTGATCTTATAATGGGTTAGCTAAAGTATAGAGTGTTTTCTAAACAATTACATCTGAAAGTAGAACAAAGAAGAAGAAAACAAAGCTATAGCAAAGCAAAGCAATGCGAATTACCTCCTCATATCGATTGGTAGTCACATCCTTTCCCATGACCCCTCTGGACAAAAAAACCACAATCACTGTCCGGGTTCTCAACCTTTGCCTCAGGTTTATTCCCACATTTACAATCTGGGCAGTACCCCGTCGTCCAAACAAGTTGGCCACTGCAAGATGGGGAACAAGGGGTTCCTTGAGAAGTTTAGCCAAAAGAACATTTGTTAGCCAAAAGAACATTTGCAAGCTGCTCATGAGAACCATGTTCCTGTGTAAAAATAAAAGGCAAGCATTAGTTAACTCATCAAGAAAGTATTGAAAGCCAAACAAAAGTTAAAAAACTACTCCAAACAAAAGTTAAAGAAAAAAGAACCCTCATATGCCTTTCGTCTTCCAATACCTTGGCGAATACCTTGGGCGAAAACATGGCTACTGAATACCGAAGGGCTGGCGGAAATGAGGCAATCACGGTGTCTCTAATGCATTGCCATTCGCGAGAAACGATAACTGTGCGTCCAAGGTACTTCCAGGTAGACCTGGCAAAACGGGTATTGACACGACAACCCGACACGAACCCGACACGAAATTAGCAGGTATAGGTCAGAGATTTCCAACCCGTTTAGTTAAATGGGTCGACCCGACACGACACGAAAATTAGCAGGTCAGGTAGCGGGTTGACACGCCAACCCGATAGGTACCTGTTTATGACCCGATTATATTTAGGGTATAGATATTTTACTAATTTAATATAAGACTTATCCAATATTTAAGGCTAAAGTTACTAAAATTATCCAAAAATACTTCTATAAATGCTTTAAAATATTATTATATTATGATTCTGCAATTTATAATTTTATTTAATATATGAAAAAAAACTAATTATATGCCTATTTACTTAAAAATACTCAAAATAGAAAAATTTCAAACTCATTTTTAGGCTTATTAGACTTAATAGGTAACCCGCGGGTCAACCCGAACCCGACACGATAATAAACGGGTTGGACACGACACGACACGATTATTAAATGGGTCGGGTCGGGTTGAAGATTTAGAACCCGATTACCTGTTCAACCCGGCACGAACCCGACACGACAACACGAATTGCCAGGTCTACTTCCAGGGCAGTTTCTTGAAGATGGTCTCTTGGATGTTTCGAGGAAGATCCCCAAAATTTGTACGTACCACTGTGGAATCATAGAATAGTTATTGTTATAGACATTGCAATGCAAAAGAACATGGAATGAAGCATAGGTACTGAAGAAACGTAAATATTTCCTTCTACAGTGGGGATAAATATTGTTGCAATCACATTTTTTTCTAATTTTTTTTTGTCTAAAGACATCCTGCATTTTATGGAACCATAGTACGAAAGTCACGAACCACATGGGCATGAAAATTGAAAACTACTATAAATCAAAGTCTTCTCACACCTGAAGAAGGCGAAGAGGTCACAGACCAAAACAAAAGATCCTAAAGTATACCTTCATCTGGATGTTTCTTATTCCCTGCTTGATCATATCCAATGTGTTCGCAGTTTTTGGACCTAATTATGTAGAGATGCAAAAAATAAAGAAGCAGCTTGTAGCTATTAGTGACCCCAAAACCTTACAAATGATTAACTAAAATTCAGAATGAAGTGTCTTATTATATAATTTAAAGAGAGCCAGGAATAATTACAGACCAGTAATACTTTTGCATTTTCACTAGTCCAGTCTCAAGCCTTGAAAGAACAGTTGTGCTTTCAAATCCTTGCTTGTCATGTGCTGGCTCAACAAAATTCGCTTCCAAAACACCTGTTAGAAAAATGAAACTGAGCCGACTCAATGAAACCCAGCAACTAATTCATCCTAAAAACATACAAATTTGAGAAGGTTACCTATGACCCCACGCCCTTCGCTTGACTCAGAATTCCAAAGCCTCCAAAATGGCTACAAAAACAACAGCAATCCAGCTAAGAAATTTGGCATGTTTCTTAGCTGGATTGCTGTTGTAAAAATTAAGATGGAAATGTAAAAATATGCAATGTTCCTCGGCTTATATTCTACTATGCATGTCTCTAGCAATGGTAACAATCAATGTTTCTACTACAAACTTAGAGAGACCAACATTACACCGTGGAAGAGAGCCTTTGAAGCAAATAATACGATAATAGAACATTTTACCAATAGGCTAATAGCTCAAAAAAATAGAGGGAATATCACTGAATATGGAAGAACTAGATGCATCTCACACAGAACAAGTTAATCCAATTCATGTAACCAAAAAAGAAATTAAGGGAGAGAAGGGGCAAAACACCTTAATGAGTCTATTCTTGTGATAGACATTGAACCCTTGTAAGTCAATGTGTTCTGCATCCTTCACAAAGCCAACCGTCACAGCGACAGCCATCTAGTTAAAACCCATTAAAGCAATCAGTATTCGATAAAGAACATGTGAAAAATATAAAAATTATGAAATATGAGTGCATTACATCATCCTTCGCGACACCATCAGCTCCTTGGGGACGATACCTTAGTTTCTCAGATAACATCATGTCATCTACTATATTATGATGCTCAACATCTAATCCACGAAGAATGATACGAAAGCCAGCAGGAAGTCTCAAATATAGGATTGCGGCATAACTCTGGCAGAAGACATGAATAGCATAATAATCATTCAGCTGTTCTGGAACACAATTTTCAAGTAAGCAGCGAAATAGATCATTTCAATCATCGAAGAGTAATTGCCTACTCTTAAAGAATGTGTGTATGTTAGGAAATGCTTGGAGTTTGGATACTGCTTAGCCATCTCAATATTTTCCTCACGATTGACCCCTCTAAGTTGGATATCCTGAAAAATTAGAAGGGTGCGCATCACTTTCACCTCTGCTTATAAACTGTCCAATATATAATTGAAAATGCATTGAACTTGATTGCTTACGTGAGGATCCGAGTCAAAATCGAGTAAACCTTGGTCATCCTCCCAGAGATTGTATATTATGACACGTGTCCCATGATTTGACATCATATTAAACTATACAGTACAGGAGATGGTCAGTCGAGGACAATAATAGTATAGAAAGTATAGTAAACAGCAAACGGCCATCCTATGGTTAAAGCTAAAACAAACTCCATAAAACATAAATAGAGAAAGAAATATTGTTACCACCTATAAGATAATTGACTTAAAAAGATAAAGTTAAAACTCTCTTTTCATGATTTATTAAAGAGAAATCACCTGACCAAAGAGATCAGTCTCGCTAGCAAAGGGGGACCATTGAGTTATAGTCTCAAAGTTTCGATTGAAATCATCATATTCTCCGACGCTATCTTCTTATTCGAGAGATCATAGATAGAGGCGATGTCAGGCTGTGCAGAGTTCCTTCTGAGAATAATGTAGCAGATCCCTTGACGAAGCCACTCACGCAGCAGAAGCATGATGGTCATTGTGCATCCATACGTATTAGATACATGTATGATTGGCTTTAGTGCAAGTGGGAGATTGTTAGTTATATGCCCAAAAGCCAATCTATGGATGATTGTAGTCATGTATATACATTGAGGTTATTCCAATAAATATGATTATGAGATAATTACTTGCACATATTTATAACCCTAGTTTATATATTTGATATATTCTTAAATGTCCCTAGTCGGTTATTATTATGGACGGGTTGTAATAATAAATTAAGACTAGCGTATGTTGTGAATTTATATGTGATATGAATTCTACATACGGGTACAAGTTAGAGAACTTGTGGACCGGACCGACCCACATAAGAACACTACATGGAACGTTATATGTATGTCATTAGTGTTTCTTATAGATGTGTTGTCCTTTGACCTGAGATCGTCAAGGTATCCAACATATGAATCATATGCTTTGATATTATTCCTAGTCACCCGTAACTGGGTGGACATAAGGGTAATCATTGGGTATATGACTAGTATGTAGAGGGTTTTGATTGATCAAGACGGGATTCGTTCGACCCATATAACGGGTATATTATCATATGATTTCTTGATAGAGTTGAACTGTGAAATGCATGGCCATGCTCGGATTAGGTGATATGTTGATATCACGGGTATCCATTTTATACAGTTAACTCGGGGATCAAGAAACATAGATTAGACATATATGAGATTGGCATATTCCATGTCTCATGTTTGATCTTGATAATGAGACGAAAGGGCGATGACATATTCCGAGGCATAGAGAATCAGTATTGATCTTGTCGTTCGGGTAGCAATGATGTGTTGCTAGACGCCGCTCTTTGTTTATGACTGTAAAATGAGATTTTACAATCATTGCCGGACGTTACAAGTGCCTATAGGGTCACACACATAGAACCGTTGATTCGGGCAGGTGGTTGAACCTTGGTTGGACCGGGTGTGGTTGGACTGTGGTTGGACCATGGTTGAACCAGGGTCGTTTTGGGACAATAATTAGCAGAATTATTGACCTGAGTTAGTGCATGATTGAGTGTTTTGTGTCTGGTTTTTCATTAGTGGAAGCATGATAAGTGAGTGTCACTTTCATGGGCCATTAGTGTTGGCCATTTAGCTCCACTAATTGGAGGTGATTAGGGGTTGATTGAGATCAGATCATTTCACCTCCACTTCAGCCTTTGACCACGTTTTAGACCTCCCAAAACACTCTGAAACTCTCTTCTTCTTTGAGAAAGAAGCAAGAGCCATTGCACCCCAAAATACACACCCATACACAAGCTCCTTCCTTCGTTGCTAGCACACCAAGAGGGAGTGCTCGTTCTTGGATTCGTGTGACGGTTCCGGGAAGATCAAGGTTCGTGTGGATACCTTAGAGGAGGAGGACGTTTCATCCTGCTCTTACTGATTCCTTCCAGCTATTGAGTGAAAGACCTCAAGGAGGAAAGGTAAGTAAAAATTGTTATTCAGTTTTGTAGCTTCACATGCGGTTCTTGTTTTGTTTCCTTGATTCCGCTGCTTCTTGAGCCTAATATGAGTGTCATATAGCTCTTAGGAAACTTACAGTGGTAGTGGAGCCTTCTTGTGAAGCTCTGAACCAGGTTTATGTGCATATGGTGATATGTTCATGCATGTACAAATGATATGTTATGTGAGATGTAGCATGATCATTGTATGTTAATTTCAATTGTATATGCGATATATGTGTTTGATGTTGAGTGTTTTGTCAAAAGAGTTTTGAAAAACCGAGTAGTTGATTGATATGAGATGTCAATCAAGAGTTTATGGCAGTAGGTCGAAGAGTTCGACTAAGAAAAACCGAGTGTCGGTTTGTGTTTTGAGCAATTGTTGTTCATGAACATTTAGGCCAAAACATCGATGTTTGAGTGCCAACATCGATGTTGGCATGATGATTGGCCTTGGCCGAATCACTACAACATCGATGTTGTAGAATAAACATCGATGTTCTCATGCAACTTCTCAACAACATCGATGTTATTTGAGCTCGGCCAAATTGGTTTGAGTTCCAGAGCTCCAACAACATCGATGTTTGAGTGTCAACATCGATGTTCTTGAGTTCCAGGACCCAAACATCGATGTTTAAATGTTAAACATCGATGTTATAATGCTACTGCCAAGATATTGAACTTTCAAGTACTCAAAACATCGATGTTTTTAATGTCCAACATCGATGTTTTTGAGCTACTTCCAAATGGTTTGAAGTTCAGCTACTCCAAACATCGATGTTGAAGGGTTCAACATCGATGTTGTGGACTTCAGCGACTTCAACAGCAAATTTGGGGCCGAAGGAGGCCGAATTGGTGTCGGGCCTGAACAGCAAAGTTGTAGCCCTACTTCTTAGCTTTCCAGGGACACCAAGTTTGCACAAATACGAGCTCTACAGCTCTGGATATGGCCTAAAGACTGAGTGCTGCCAAAAGTTGGGAGAATTGGATTCTCACATCACAACATCGATGTTCAAGTTCAAACATCGATGTTTTACTTGTATTTTTGGCCTCCAAATTTACATAACATCAATGTATGCTTTGTTGAACTTATGCATGAGATGTATGAACATATATTGATGAAATATTAAGTTCTTAGTTGCCTTCCATGATAAGCACTCATCAAGCTTAAGATCAACAATTAGTAGTTTCTGCCAAAGTAGGGTGCCATTGTTTATCCTAAGAAGGTGAGAGTGGATAATTGTAATATCTCGATTGCTTGTTGTGGGTTTGGACTTAACTAGGTTATCTTAATAGGATTAAGGACCTAGAGGCAAGGGTTGAGCAATGTCTATAAGATAGACTTGAACAAGCTGTTGTTCACTCAACTATCCAAGAGTTACATAGAGATGTAATTGACAAAGAGTTGTCTACCTAAATAACTATGATGTAGGCTTATCAGCCAAAGCTGACTTATGTTATAGTGATATATGGATCTTGGCCTACTTGTTATTCTTTTAATTGATTCAAGTAGGAGCATCATTTAATTAAATCCCTTGTTAAATGATTTATGTATGCATGACTCTTATTTGTGTGAATTGATCTTTGTTGTAGAATTACCATGGCACAAAACACAGGTACATTGTCATTGCGATCTGTCCTTGAGAAGGAGAAACTTAATGGGAACAATTTCCTAAAGTGGTATCGCAATCTGAGGATCATCCTCAGACAAGAAAAGAAACTGTATGTCCTCGAAGGGCCTGTTCCGATTGAACCGGCGCCTAATGCACCAAGGGCAGAAAGAGATGCTTACAAGAAGCATCTTGATGATGCAGTGGATGTTTCATGCTTCATGCTTATGGCCATGGAATCTGAAATTCAGAAGCAACATGAGCTAATGGGGGCGTTCGATATGATCGAACACCTTAAGATGCTCTTTGAGGAGCAGGCTAGGCATGAGAGGTATGAGACCTCCAAAGCATTATTCCAATGCAGAATGGCTGATGGATCACCCGTGAGGCCTCATGTGCTCAAAATGATCGGATACATTGAGAGCCTTGAGGGTCTAGGGTTTCCTTTGCAAAAGGAATTGGCTGTGGACCTTGTCTTGCAATCGTTGCCGGACAGTTATAGCCAATTCGTGATGAACTTCAACATGAACCATCTTGACAAGTCGTTGTCAGAGTTGCTCAACATGTTGGGGACAGCTGAACAACAAATGAGGACAAATAAGTCCAACATTCTGTTGTTTGGCAAGGGCAAAGGAAAGGGTAAGGCAAAGTATGACAAGAAGAAGAAGGGTGCCAAAAGGTTTGGTGCTTGTGCTTCTGCTTGTGATCATGTGCTGAAACCCAAGGGTGGAGTTGCAAAGGATGGACATTGTTTCCATTGCAACAAACCGGGCCATTGGAAGCGCAACTGCCCAGTTTACCTTGAAGAGGTAAAGAGGAACAAGAAGGGAAGTGAGACTTCTACTTCAGGTATTTTCGTTATAGAAGCTAATATTTCTACTTCTGCATCATGGGTATTAGATACCGGATGTGGTTCTCACATTTGTGTAAATGTGCAGGAACTAAGAAAGAGTAGAAGGTTGGCGAAGGGTGAAGTAGACCTACGTGTCGGGAATGGAGCAAGGGTTGCTGCATTAGCCGTAGGGACTTATTTTCTATCTTTACCTAGTGGCTTGGTTTTAGAACTCGATGATTGTTATTTTGTACCTTCCATTAGCAGAAATTTGATTTCTGTATCTTGTTTGGACAAGAAAGGATTTTCATTTGTAATAAAGAACAAATGTTGTTCAATTTATTTCAATGATGTATATTATGGTGGTGCAAATTTATGCAACGGATTGTATGTTCTAAACCTTGAGATGCCGATCTATAACGTTAGTACGAAGAAGGTTAGAATAAATGATTCTAACGAAACCTACCTTTGGCATTGTCGTTTAGGCCATATAAACGAAACTCGCATTGCGCAACTCCATAAAGATGGATTGCTAGACTCATTTGATTTTGAATCATATGAGACATGTGAGTCATGTTTGTTAGGCAAAATGACTAAGGCTCCCTTTAAGGGTAAAGGCGAAAGAGCCTCGGACTTATTAGGTCTCATACATACTGATGTATGCGGACCAATGTCTACACAAGCTAGAGGTGGTTTCCAATACTTCATTACGTTTACTGATGACTTCAGTAGATACGGCTACGTGTATCTAATGAGACACAAGTCGGAATCCTTTGAAAAGTTCAAAGAATTTAAGAATGAAGTACAGAATCAGCTCGGGAAAAGTATTAAGATGCTTCGATCTGATCGAGGCGGTGAATACTTAGACCGAGGTTTTCTTGACTATCTAAGGGATTGTGGTATAGTATCACAACTCACTCCGCCGGGTACACCTCAATGGAATGGTGTATCCGAAAGGAGGAACCGAACCTTGTTGGACATGGTTCGTTCGATGATGAGTCAAGCTGACCTTCCTTCCTCCTTTTGGGGACATGCACTATTGAGTGCTGCTTTTACACTTAACCGTGTTCCGTCCAAATCAGTCGAAAAGACACCATATGAGATATGGACTGGGAAGCGTCCCAATTTGTCTTTTATGAGGATTTGGGGTTGCGAGGCTTACGTAAGACGTGACGCTTCGGATAAACTTGGCCCAAAATCCGAGAAGTGCCTATTCGTAGGTTACCCTAAGGAAACTAAAGGGTATAACTTCTATAATCCCACCGACCACAAAGTGTTTGTTGCTCGGACAGCGATTTTTCTAGAAAGACAATTTATTTCTAGAGGAATTAGTGGGAGGAAAATAGAACTCGAAGAAGTTCGAGATCTAGAGACTGAGACGGAACAAGAACAGGAACCACAAGGTGTTGTGGACGAGAATCCTGTTCCTGTAACACACGGACCGCGTCGGTCAGATAGGATTCGGCATGAGCCCGAGAGATATGGATTTCTCGTGACTCATACCGGTGATGTGATGCTCATAGATGAGGATGAGCCCACTACCTATCAGCAGGCCGTTACGGGTCCGGACTCCTAGAAGTGGCTAGAAGCCATGAATTCGGAGATGGATTCCATGTATCAAAACAAGGTATGGACCTTGGTTGATCCACCCGAAGGGGTAAAACCCATAGAGTGCAAGTGGGTCTTCAAGAAGAAGACCGACATGGATGGTAATGTGATTACCTATAAAGGGCGGTTGGTTGCAAAAGGTTTCAAACAAGTTCATGGTATAGACTATGATGAAACCTTCTCACCAGTTGCCATGGTTAAATCCATCCGGATTCTTTTGGCTATAACCGCATACCATGATTATGAAATATGGCAAATGGATGTCAAAACCGCTTTCCTTAACAGAAATCTTTTAGAGGATGTGTGCATGACACAGCCTGAGGGTTTTGTCGATCCAAAGAATGCCAACATGGTATGCAAGTTGCAAAGGTCTATTTATGGACTGAAGCAAGCTTCAAGGAGTTGGAATCTTCGTTTCAATGATGTAATCAAAGAGTTTGGTTTCATCAAAAATGAAGATGAACCATGTGTTTACAAGAAGGTTAGTGGGAGTACAGTAGTTTTCTTGTTGTTATATGTTGATGACATTCTACTCATTGGAAATAACATTCCGACACTACAGTCTGTAAAGACTTGGTTAGGAAAGAACTTCTCAATGAAGGACTTAGGAGAAGCTGCCTATGTGTTAGGCATAAAGATCTATAGAGATAGATCAAGAAGGCTTCTCGGGCTAAGTCAGAGTACATATATTGACAAAGTGCTAAAAAGGTTTAGCATGGAGAATTCCAAAAAGGGATTCTTACCTATGTCACATGGCATCTCTCTCTCTCAAAGAGTCAACGTCCTAGTACATCTAAGGAGAGAGAGCAGATGAGTAAGATCCCTTATGCTTCAGCAATAGGATCTATCATGTACGCCATGCTATGTACTCGACCAGATGTCGCTTATGCTCTGAGTGTCACAAGCAGGTACCAATCTGATCCCGGTGAGAGTCACTGGACAGCGGTTAAGAACATCCTTAAGTACTTGAGAAGGACTAAGGATGCATTCCTGGTTTATGGAAGCGTTGATGAGCTCGTTGTAAAGGGTTACACCGATGCTAGCTTCCAAACCGATAGGGATGACTTCAGATCGCAATCAGGATATGTGTTTTGTCTTGGAG